>JASANE010011494.1:0-17267 GCA_030248225.1 Trileptium ribeirensis
TCGGAACGACCCTGTTACACTTTGACCCAAAATGTATACTCATACATATAACCACATTAAAATTCACCAGTTTAAGGTCTTCCTAGCATCGTTTGTTGGGAGTAACTAGGAACTAACTATTGGGAGTAGTTACTTTGACCCAAAATGTATACTCATACATATAACCACATTAAAATTCACCAGTTTAAGGTCTTCCTAGCATCGTTTGTTGGGAGTAACTAGGAACTAACTATTGGGAGTAGTTACTTTGACCCAAGTTGTAGTTATACATTTGTGAAAGAGCATAATTTATTCGCATAATAGCTACATACTTGTCATAAAATAAATTCTTGCTTCACCCAATGATTGTATAAGATTCGATACTTCCAAATGTTTCTAGCCATGAATGTCTTACTCAAGTTGGAGTTCAATTTTATGTCGAAAACAGAAATTTTTCTAATGCTCTAAACATTAATTTAAATATTCAATAACGGTAATAATTTAAATATTCAACGGTAATATTCAATTTCTAGTATGATCAAAGAATGGTCATAGAAATTAAATTAAGAAAGAGGGTGCAAGGAAAGAATATGTCACTTCATAACACCTTAAAGTTAACCCGTGTTTGATGATGTCAGAGTTTTCAGCATTCCCCCATTTCAGGGGCTGGTGATCATGTATACACCCCAGCTTTGTAGGGTGTAGCTCCGACTCCCCCGTACCCAGTTTGTAGCAGAGTGTGTCAGACTTAACCTCCCAGTTTTCAAGATGTCCAAGCTACACCGTTCTCACAAAGCTGGGGTCTGTGCATGATCATATCTCCTCAGAAATGAGGGGCGTCGGCTGACACGACATTAAACACTTGTTAACATTGGAGTGTTGAGAAATGATATAATCTTCGCTTATGCCCTCTTGTTGCCACTAAAAGGGAATTTCTTCAATATTCCCCATTATAAGTATTTATAAATTTGATCAAGCACTTTTTGTATATTTTTATGCGTGAATAAACTTAAAATGACCCCACCAAAACATCCTATTTTGTAATAAATGATATCGAATCGCAAATCCTTGTTTCGGAAAATACGCTGAATTTCAGTCGGTTTCTCGCTAAGCAAAATTGGCAAAATCAAATCCAAGTGCCAGAAATTATATCTTGTGTCAAACAGAATTTTGGCGTTTTCAATTTGCAGAAATTCGGTTTTCTAATACCTAAATATTTAAATTTAGAATAGTCAGTGTTCGCGAACAACTTTAATGCATCATAAGAAAATCGAACCTGGAGTTAAGCTCTTGGTGTTCACGAATAAACCGATTGAATTCAAATTCAGCAAATTTTTGTTCTCAAAATTTGGATAATTTTACTTGAATCTTTGGCGGACATAAAATGAGTAGATTTCAATGGCGAGCGGAGTGTTCGCGAACAGTTTTACGCCGAATTGCAATTAACCAAAAACCGTTCTGTAACAGTTTTTATTCAAAATTACAAAATAGGATGGTTGACGGGTTCATTTTAAGTTTCCTCTTGCCTTATACAAATAGATTCTGAATTTGAACTATTAACGTATATCGAGTGAGCATACACCGACAAGCAAACGTAAAACAATTTTCTGTATGTTAATAAAGATTGAAAAAATCTCGGATGTTTTGGCTCTGCCGAATTTGGTTTTGTATTCAGATTTTACAATCAGATCAGATCATGAGATTTTTCACCAAATTCGAGACAAATTGATAAGTTTTAGTGATGCATCAAAATAACAACAGCTAGCTAAATAACAAAAATTGTAATGAATAACAATGTTATACAACAAATTAAAAACGCTAAAGCTCACAGATAATTTTATTTTTTACTTTTGTAGGAACGAAGCAAGGCACTGGGATATTTATCAATGGAGCGACGAACTAAAGGATCGGTTGAAGTCGAAATGGTTCCAGAGAAAACGAATCAACTTGAGATTTCCGTACACAGATGTCGAAACCTTAAGTCTTTCATGGAAAGTTAGTGCATTTTGTACACTTTAAATACGTTTATTAATGTAGCGATACTTGTGGGCTTAAGATAAAATTTGGATTCCACGGTTTGTAAATAATTAGTGGATTTTTGCTTTAGTGGTTAGTAGTATTCGACTAGCATAGTCAGTAATTGTTTTTGGGTTAACGAGTTTTTGCCCGCAGTTTTCAGGCGGTTCCGATTAGTCTTAACTGAATGTAGATCGGATAGAACCCATGACCCACGTGTGCTTCACAAACGAATGTGTGCTGCTCTATTGGACATTGCATTGTGTACATGCAATCGTTATGATCTACAGCACAGAAAATTTCTGTCCTAATGCATTGATTACGCAGTGTCATGAAGATTGTTTGTCTTTAGTTTAGCAGTTTCAAAACCGTCGGATATACCATAAACGCAGAAAAACCATTCATTTTTGAGGTTTTTAAAATGGGAAAGATGTAGTGCGGCGTGTTTATCATTTTTGGTTACCAGTGGTACTGAACGAATGTCATATGGCTCCTGCACCCTCGAGAAACATTTAACTTTCTTAATATAGTGCTACTGGTGCTTATCGCTGTTATAAACACCCCAGTTGATAAAAATTGACAACATGCTTTTCTAAAGTTCATGGTCTAACTGAAAATTCCATAAATAACGTCAAATTTACGCTCCTTTTATTTCCTAGCTTCATGCACCCTAACAATATTGTTCCATATTCCTCGTTTAATGGAACCAAAAAAGTGGCCCCTCGGTTCATGGACCCTTCGAATTTTTAGCGAAAGCTGCAACTATTACAGAGGAACTGGAAACATGAGTTTTTTGATGTAAAAAGTTACAAGTGTTGCGGTACTTAACGCTTCGCCACCATAGCAACTTGGAGTCATATGTTGAAATTGGAGATATTTCACTTTACTACAAATTATTGAGAAAAAATATGAATAGAAATTGGTTTTGAATGCTGCTTTTATTTTTACACATTTTTGCTTCTAGCTGTTGAACGTTTGTCAGAAATATATGGCTTTCAAATGTTTAAACTTCCATCTTAGATGCGCAACGCCGTGTTCCAATCTGTGGGAATGCTCGTCATGAACCACATTTCAAAGCTATCAACATAACTATATGTATTATTCGTATAATCAAACCAAGAGGCGTTGATATTAGAAAATCGAAAATTTAACAAAACCGTTTGACCGACGCTCCCACTCAGGAACCTCAGGGTCTGAATTTAGTGGTCCAAGAATCTGGAGAGGCGGGTATCAGTTTTAGTGGCCTAAGAACGTAATACCAGTATTGACATGTGGTCCACGAACATAACAGGGGTGGTCTTAGTCGATCGATGGTGGAAGAACCTGAGGCATAGGTTTCGTGGTTCAAAACATGGTGGGGTAGTCAAACGTACAAAGTAAAGCGCACGTTATGAGACATAAATCTGGAAGGGGTACGGACGAATATGACCATGTCTTAAGGCTCAAAAAACATCAAAAATCCGCATAGTGACACAGACTCTTCCGAATAGGTTGTACATTCATGGGCTGTTAGTAAAACTCTGTCGTATAGTATGATTTTAAATAGTAAATTACGACTGATCGGCATAAGCGAACTACAAAATTTTCAAAAAATGGGGATGAACTATTCCGCAGACCCTACTCGTCGTATTGTGCCCCATTGATAGTCAAAATCTTATCAGACTTCCCCAATTTAGTGCTACTGCAACCACTGATTTACCTACCTCTAAACGGGCCTCGGGTCTTAAGTGACCTCATGTCTGATGCAAAAAGAAAAGCTATGCTGCTTTATTGAGCTGTTCTAATAGGACTTTGTCGCTGGTACATTTCGCATGGTGTTGCTTATACTATTTCATGTGGGAGCGGGGCGGGTGGATGGGGCGGAACACCAATAACTACACAGTTGCGCTGGGATCTCGAGTACCATGGTCTATGCTGTTATGTTCGAGGGTCTCGAGCACTGTTGCTAGGATGCTTATACCGTTGTTTTGGGAGCCTGGAATACCGTTGCCTATACCGTTTTGGGTAGCCTGGGGGAGACGGTGGTGATGAACTCAAGCACCGGTGGCGCGGCGCTGCGTCAATGTACAAACTTGTAATAATTGTGAGATTTGCAGTCATTTTTAATAGAAACCATGGACTTCTGCTATGTCACTTTGAGCCGTCAATTTCTGCTAAAATATCCATTTACGCCACAAAAGACGGTGGTCGTGAAACTTTAACAATCAGACTTGCGTGTAATGTAGTACAAAACACCCTCAGCACTTTTATTGTGATTCTGATTGGTTGTACTTTTAGCCATGCGTACATATTGTCCCCATAGCATTAAAATATCATCGATTATCATATTGATGTGTTAGCCGGGCCTAGCCAATTCTTCGCCACTCATTGGCTGAATTTTAACGCTTAATATTATACCCTGACCTGATTGTCTACGCGACGGTCACGCATGTTTATTACGAGCGAACCGATTGAAAAACATACTCCTTCGAACTTTGAAGGAGGACAGCATGATAATCTAAGGCTCGCCTTAGCATAATCAAGCCGTAGTTGATACATTTTAATCTGTGATACACTATTGGCAAAAGGTGCATCTTACATCGCATTTTGTGAATGTGATATTAGTATATTTGATGCATCGTTGCACGTTCTGGCGCATAGACTATATATAGCTTTTGAAACATACTGGTTGCAGAAAGTGATAATTACCAGATTTTCATTTACAGAGAGATGTCTTGCAATGTTAACAAACATCTCCCTAACTCAGATAGTGTAAGGTGTTATAGTGATACTGTTTTTATTTATTAGAAACGCTACCTTCCGCGTACTGTATGTATCAGCTGTATGATTTTCCGGATCACGATACTGATGTAATTGCGGCGAACGAAAATCCAAATTTTGAAGACACTGCAACGTGGACACTTCCCATGGATTCGCAATTGGATACATATCTACGCACACAGGTGTGAAGTGGATATAATTACAATGAAATATTTTACTAGTGTAACGTCCCTTGGTCGTATACTATCGTGTTTTAAATGAGAATTTTCAGATATCTCATAAAAAAAGACGTAAAATATTAGCTGATTTATACTACTTCTGTTTAACTATATCGATGTTTTGGGTATAGCTACGTTAAGACATAAATTAATGTAAATTTCCTTTTTACTTAATGATCAAAAAAGACCGCAAATGACATAACTTAAACGATTGCTTGCAAAGCAGTGGAGCATATTCTTTTAATAAAATCGCAATTGTATTTAAAGACTCAGCTCTGATTTACGTGTAAGTAAACTGAATTCGAGGTCACCTGAAGATCGGTCCCCATTCCGCCGTCAGCCAAATTTACCTACTGAGGCTCTCCCTCAAACTCTGCGCTGAAGGCGCTCGGATAATCGCTATCAAATTGGCAAAAATTAGGAAAAAATTTTGTAAACAGCGACCAAAACTGGCAAAAATTGGGGAAATCGTTAGCAAAATTGGAGAATTTTCTAAAATCTTCAACCCTCACTCTCTCGCCGGGACAAATCTACTCCCCTGTGCCCACGGACGCTGGACATCTATGACATCACCAGTACTCACCAGTCTTACCCCACGAATATGCAACTCAAAGTATTGCCTTTGATTTAAATGTCTAAAAACCAGCGGCTGGAATTAAAACTTTTAACCTTAGCGTGAAAATTTCGAAACTGAACTATGTTAGTACGAATCTCTAAGTAAGCAATAGAATATGAAATCAACTTAGAACTGAATTAACACCTGAACAAAAGCAACAGTACCAAGAGAAAGATAACTGATTCATTGTTAAAATCGTGTTAATATTATGCTAAATTGGTCGAGGCTAACAATTGTTGGATTCATGTTAACAGCTTGGCTTTTGCACGTGTGTATTAGGTAGCTCACTTTGTGTAAATCTATATATAATACTAAGCGCCTCGGTCGGCAAATTCTCAATTAACGTAAAATTGAACTTCCATGATACCCAGAAAAATTAGAATCAAAAAAAGGAAAATTAGAATAAGAATTAAATTCTGAAAACTTAATCACTATGCCTAGCTACGTATTTAATAATTCACAATAGATTAATCGCAATAAGGTATACCAGAGAAACAATAAAAATATTCAGTTCAGCGTTACATTCTTTTACTTAATCATGGCCAAAAGCAGTAAAATGCATAACTAAGGGACTATATCTTTGCGCCAAATTAGTATAATGGGTTACCCTTCTTTTCTATAAAGCTCAGCTCTGGGTTTGGTACTAAAATTGTAAAAATTCTGTGATAGTTGTAAAAACAATCAAAATGCAAAAATAACGAAGAATTACAGATCTTAATGCCTAGCTATGTAATAAATTTGTCAATTTATTGTCCACTGCAATATATAATTCGGAAAAGAATAGATATTCGTGTGGACCGTCGACGCCGTAACCTTCAGCTTGGACATAGCGAAAAGTAGTAAAGGGTGCAACAAGGGGCCTATGTCTTTAAGCAAAATAACACAATGCGTTATTATTATATTGTATGAAACGGTTTGGCTGAAAAATTACGTATTTTCCTCGAATTTTGTACGCTAAATTCGCCAATTTATTGTCCGCTGCAATATATAATTCGGAAAAGAATAGATATTCGTGTGGACCGTCGACGCCGTAACCTTCAGCTTGGACATAGCGAAAAGTAGTAAAGGGCGCAACAAGGGGCCTATGTCTTTAAGCAAAATAACACAATGCGTTATTATTATATTATATGGAAGGGTTTGGCTGAAAAATTACGTATTTTCCTCGAATTTCGTACGCTAAATTCGTCAATTTATTGTCCGCTGCAATATATAATTCGGAAAAGAATAGATATTCGTGTGGACCGTCGACGCCGTAACCTTCAGCTTGGACATAGCGAAAAATAGTAAATGGTGCAACAAGGGGCCTATGTCTTTAAGCAAAATAACACAATGCGTTGTTATTATATTGTATGAAACGGTTTGGCTGAAAAATTACGTATTTTCCTCGAATTTCGTACGCTAAATTCGCCAATTTGTTGTCCGCTGCAATATATAATTCGGAAAAGAATAGATATTCGTGTGGACCGTCGACGCCGTAACCTTCAGCTTGGACATAGCGAAAAGTAGTAAAGGGCGCAACAAGGGGCCTATGTCTTTAAGCAAAATAACACAATGCGTTATTATTATATTATATGGAAGGGTTTGGCTGAAAAATTACGTATTTTCCTCGAATTTCGTACGCTAAATTCGTCAATTTATTGTCCGCTGCAATATATAATTCGGAAAAGAATAGATATTCGTGTGGACCGTCGACGCCGTAACCTTCAGCTTGGACATAGCGAAAAATAGTAAATGGTGCAACAAGGGGCCTATGTCTTTAAGCAAAATAACACAATGCGTTATTATTATATTGTATGAAACGGTTTGGCTGAAAAATTACGTATTTTCCTCGAATTTCGTACGCTAAATTCGCCAATTTATTGTCCGCTGCAATATATAATTCGGAAAAGAATAGATATTCGTGTGGACCGTCGACGCCGTAACCTTCAGCTTGGACATAGCGAAAAGTAGTAAAGGGCGCAACAAGGGGCCTATGTCTTTAAGCAAAATAACACAATGCGTTATATTGTATGAAACGGTTTGGCTGAAAAATTACGTATTTTCCTCGAATTTCGTACGCTAAATGCCTAACGGTAGTTGGGAATAATGATCAAAGTAGCTACTACGACATAAGTTGGTAGCTCATGTACTATACAACTACTAGCATTGTGTAAATTATATTTTGACTCAGATGTTGATGTCTACTCGTCATTAAATTAAGAACAATGCGACCGTTTTTGGAACGTCGACAATGTTATTAATTCTTTCTCTGTAAATGGCTCCAATAATCTCGATATCAAAAACATATCGCACTTATATTGAAGCCAGACGTCGATGGGCGATAAAGTACTTGTAGCAAAAATGACTGTTTGATGCGTTTGGTAAAAATGGTGTATGCTACCTTTGTTGCTGATCATTGTTTGGTCTCCGGTTTTCTAATGGATATTATAAATTATATATTCCTCGCAGCCTATTTTTAGGACAGTAAAAGAGCAATATGAGTACATAAATAGTACTATGGCTCCATTAATACTAAAACAGCGAATAAAGAGATAAATATATTAATGTTTTAAAACTGTCTATTTTCTGAACCAAATTATGTATGGTAGCGTTATTTTTGATTCGGACCTTTCAACTGCTGCAACAATGATAAATATGAAAATAGCACTCAAATTTTGTAGAGTGTAATTTCACCGGAAGTATACTTTTCTACAACCAAGCTTGTTACATGCTTAATTTTAAACGATTTGTTTCAGTACTTGAAAATCCTAGTATTCGATGATGCCGCGCCGAGTGATGAATTGGCATATCTTGGCTATGCAGAAATATCACTACTCCCGCTTGCACTCAATAAACCCGTTCGTGGAACATTCCAAATTCGACAGGTAAGATTTTCGATGATTTATTACAGAAACTGTGAAGTTCAGCACTACTATGGATGCTGAACAAAGCAATCATGAAATAATGTTAGTCTATGGTAAATATCGTATAATTATTGTCATCAAATGCACAGCCTAGTTTTGCTTGGAACTAGAAAAGTCCAGTCCATACCTCAAGTCATTAACACAATGGTAAATTTTTATAAAAACGCTATCTGGAAATTGTATGATAAGATTGTTTGCTTATATTGTCAACGAATCTCGATAAATGTTTGAATAGCTGAAATTTGGATAAAATTTTCATCTACTAAAAAATTTATGAGTTTACTTCGCGGAATGATTTAGGTTTGGCTTGAGAAAATCATAATAATAATAATTTTAGTATCTATATAGGAAACGTGTCTAAAGTCAACACTTTTTCTGTTTTTCGACGTTATCAGCAACTATAATAAAGTGTGTGGACTTAAAACCCAATCTTGGTTATGGTGTGTCAACGAAAAAAACAGTTCCTCGGCATTGTGAAAATATAGTATCGACTTACGGCACAACTCGCTATATGTTTTTAGTGTCGTATGCATAAAAGTGTCGGCTTTAGACGTGCTACCTATAAAGTAAAATTCAAAATCTCAAAACACATTTCCATTAGCTATTTGCACAAACTCCGAAGTTTTAGAAAGAGACGTGCTGAAAATCTTAGATTAATAACATTCTGTGCTTTCATCTTGGAAATCAGCCAATTGAATGGACAAGTTCCTGGACCATGATTATAGAAACCTTACAAACTATCGCTTCTAAAAGTCTTTGAAGATACATTTTGTTTGCATAACTTGCTCGGCTCACCCGCTCTTCGTACATACTTATACAATTGGTATTTGTTAATTTATTTACAGATTGGAGATACTGAGACATCAAATGGCACTGTTGATATTTCTCTCAGTTGGAAGTACGCGTATATGCCACCGAAAGATACAATTTTCGTCCCAGAACCGGTAAGTGTACACTACTTGGGTATGAATCAAACATGAAAATGCGTCGTATTACCGTAGAGACAGGAAGGCAATTTGTGTTGTTTCACTCTGGATGTCCATCGCCAACATATGGGCGATAACGATTTTGTGTAGAAATGTCATCGGCCATATCTGGGCGATATCAGTATGAAAATATCGAACAACTGTGTTTCGTGGACACGCATGATATAATATTAAAATATCGACTGACATGCAAAATAGACCCTAGGGATTTGTATAAGTTTAATCATATAATTCTATGTGACTTCAAGTACCGCAAATATTTCCTTGAACAGTGCTGTATGAAAATTTGGAGAATACTTTGTCAAATTACAAAATATGTTGTACAAAACAAAACAAACACTAAAAACAACTGCCGTTTTTGCTATTTATTGTGCATATCTGGCATAATCCTTCCGTTACTCAGAATTTCGAATTTGCTGTATGTCCATCTCAAAGTTGCATGACCGGTAGATAAACTCATCGCATTCCGGACAACACGTTGAAACTTTCGAGACGGCCTTTTCGGCTTGTTTTGTCGATAGGCCAGATGCTCGGCCTCGTTTATAACATTGTCTACACCTGCGCCGTATGTCTTTGACACCTTGATCTTCTTCAACAGCTATCTCTTTTTTTGGCCAGTTTGTGTCTTGACCATATATGGGCGATGACATTTATTGGCATACATTTATTATTATGATATTTATTATTATTATTATTATGAGCGATGCACATATCAGAAAAGTGACATTATCAGATCGTCATCGCCCATATTTGGGCGATAAGATGCAAACAATTTCATTGTAAAGGCGACCAAAAACTGGTTATATCGGTGTAATCTAGATAGTTCTGGCATTTTTTTGATATCGAGATACGCCGTGGACACGGAACGTATACTGTACATATATGGCTGGACATCCAGAGTATTTTAAAAAAGTGGTGCATTCTGGCCCGAACTGCGGCTTCACCTAAACGCTGGCAGTAGGTCCATCAGGCCTGAAAAAACAAAGTATATATTTAACGCACAGTTACGTGGCGCTTATAGCGGTAGTACAGTGGAATTGAAGTTAATGTAATTCCGCGTTTGAAGTATATATTTTATATTGAACTGAATTCCAGACCTCTTGCCCGAGACGTTGTTCGGACGCATTTGGGCGAGCCTGAAAATTAATAATATAGAAGCAAGTCGACTCTAACCATCTCGTTCGAAGCTCGTTTCTCAACTGCCAATCGTCATTGTAATTTGTATTTTTTAAATAAAGATCACAGCAACAATAAAAACTGAGCAACGGAATTATGTATCGTCCGGCTTTAATGCTCTATATAATGAAAAATACGCCATTTCTATATTACGATATAAGTGTCGATAGGGAGAGGTAGTGGGATACCTCTAAGGGTGGTATCCCTCTCCCGTCAAGCCAAATCTTTTCCTTTCGCGTGCCTTAGGCGAAAAAAGTAAATTTTTGAGAGTGAATTGGTAGAAATCCGGTCAAGTATAGCTAAAATTAGCGCAAATTAGCAAAATATTAATGAAACGTTTAGCAAAAATTGCGAAAAATTGTGAAAAGTTGGGAAAAGATTTCAGTAATATTGGCAAACGTTATGAGTTCCTGAAAATTTCTAAAATTTACTCCCTGACCTACCCTCTCTCCCGCCGAGCCCATCTACCTCGTAAGCCGATGGACCTTCAACACCTATGTATTTATTCAAGTGCGGAAACGTTACCCAAAAATCACATGTTCAGATGTTCCGCAACTTGAACGAACCCTGAACACTGGAGCTGTTACAGATTCTACTGTAATTAGTTATAAATTTTACAACAAAATTTGATATTTAATTTTAGATGCTCGAATTGGCGCCGGAAAAAGAGCAGACCACTGAAGGCACCGTGCTCGCAGAAAACAGGCGGGCAAAAGCTGAGCAATCGAGAGACCCAGAAAAGCAAAAGTCGTCGCCAGAACATATCGTTGTTGCCGGATCCGCATTACCAGTAACTAAACTGCCACAATTAAGTGACACATCGAACAGATTTGCATTTCATTCCAGCTCGGCAGCAGATGATGAGCCTGGCACTTCGCAAGACCCTAATGTGGCCCTTCCGACGCCGGATCGCTCGTCACTTACAGTCGACTCCGATGCTACTTTATTGTCACAGAAACAACAAATCTCTTTTCCACCAACCCGTAACGGAAGTGATTCACAGCCACAACGTATCGTACGTAGCGAGTCATTTACCATCGATAAACAAGGTACTCTTGTTATAGGTCATACAAGTTTATACCTGTACTCAGGGGCGCAGCGCGCAGGCGGGGAGGGCGCCGCCCTCGTTTACTTTTCAAGAGAAAGAGGTTGCCGTAACAAGCCGCCTCCTCAATTTTCCGGTAGCGCCCCCTCATTTTTGAGTAACATTCTGCGCCTCTGTGTGTACTTAACAGGTGAACGCTTTGAGGGTACACTTTTAAACGCGAAGTATAGTTCCCAGCAATGTGGCTTTCGCATTGTGACTGACTGGTATATGACTATTTCATAGCGGTTTAACGAAGACTTCTAAAAGAAACTAATCTTTATATGTTCGCACCTGTTGCTTCAATGTGTGGCGAGTGTAAAAAAATGCTAATTTTTGGAGCATATATTTGAAAGCATGTAGAGTATATCCCAGTATTTGTGCAACGTTGATATTGATTTCACCAACTCACCCATATTATGCGATGATCGATTTCATTTAAACTTCCTGCATGCGCATTATGATTAAGGCACTACTAAATACAGAAACCATGGTTTTAAATTTCAGGATGTAACCCGCGATCGCAATAACTGTAAATGATTAACCGTCACTTTAAACTGACATAAACTGACAATGACTACGTGGGTGCGTGTAATGTATCAGGATTTTTCCCGTATTCATTTGAGTGTAAATTTTAATACGAGTCTATTAGAAGAAAACAACTGTTCTTCACTGTTAAACATTTAATTGTTGTGCCGAATAATTTGAAAAATAAAATAAAAATCTGCACATACAGTGTACATATCCAAACAATCAGAGTCAAACTGTTTTCATACGTTGAAAAGTTGAAACAAGCTGCTAATAGACATTGCTATTGTATCTCCTTTCAGAAGGGATTATGTTATAGTCTATGATACTCTGGATGTAAGAAAAATATATGACATCAGATTCGCACAATCTCAAAATTATATTAGTTGCTCCAGCACCTTGATAAAAATATTACTGACACATGTGCGCTACAAACTAGTTGCCACATTTCTCGTTGCTGCATGACAACAGTTGCGACTTTTCTCAATAAGTAAACGAGGTATCCGCAAACTAATAAATCTATTCCATGTAGCTTTACCAGGGCTTTCCAATGATATATAACAAGTTTTTCAACTACTTCCCAATTTGGCGTCTATTCTTTAACGTTCTTTTCACGGTCAATTTAGGGTTTTATTGAATTATTAAATTGTTAGTTCATTGTTTTTCTACTCGTTGTATGATGTTTTGTCTACTGGATACGTTGGCTATCAAAAGAGGTGGGCTCTTAACTATGACTCATCACTCACGGTTTATATAATGCTGCACCTGCGTACTGCGTGTAAGCTTTGTTTGTGTGTGCTTTCTACAACTGACTTCGGAAGATTGTTCTCACCGCTCGAATTCTGGCTCGCAAGCGAGCTTCACTAGTACTATTATTGGTAGTTAATACCTGAGTTCCATTGATTAACTGGAACCGCAGTTTTCAAGTAATTGTTGTCGCAAAATGTTGGTTAATATTTTAGACGAAAGCCCAAAACTTCCGGTTACTGACGAACAACCTTCTATGACAGCTCTACGGGTAAGAATTGCCAGTTTATATAAGTTCTTACCAGTTAATAACCTGCACTGTGTTGTGAATAATACCAACTGTGAAACATCGAAATTCTGGTGACAGTGAAACTTTATGTTGTTTAAGTTGCTTTAGAACTTTGACTAAACTTTATGAGCGTTACAATAATGTAGGATCGACAGAACTATTTTATGAGTTTATAAAACTCGCGATTTATAGAAAAACAGAGCATGCAAGTGTAGTTTCAGCAACGTGTCTATCATACACCACAGTCCGCTGCTGAATAATATTAGACAATAAAAGTAACAAGCAGCCCCTAAAAGGGGCCTGATGACGCGTCAGAGAATTGAAACTTTTATGTAAAGGAAACTTAGCCAACGAATGTTTAGTTACCGATAAAGTGGATAACTATATAGGAGAACCTATAATAAGCTGTTTGATTTGAGGATTTGAGTCATGCCAACTAAAATAGATATATACTGCACAACCTTATAGCTTTTTAGTGTTGCAAAATAATCTGATTGTAATAAATTTAAGGATTAGTGGCCATGATATTGAGCATTTATTGGATTCCTTCGGTTTAGACAAATATTTGTGGTATAACACGATTAGCGAGATCACTTAAACACCATAACCGAATGTTTAGAGATTAGCTGCGAAATTACATAGAAATTTCATGAAGGAAAAATGTTTCATAAACAACCGGTTCAATATATTTGTGATCTGATATCGATTGTATGGATATAGATTTAGATAATATTCTGGACTTTAAATTTTTGGGACCAAATCGTAAATTATTCTCGAAGAATAATGACAGTAAGAATTTAATTAATGACTAAAATATCTTAACAATTAATTCCTCAGCACTAGCATAGTCCTAGTAGTACACCACCACTTTTTGTTAAGTAGAAAATGTAGCTAGTGGTTATGACAATGAGGACTGTATTTAACAAACATACAGGTACCTGTGACCTATCCTATTTGTTCCATGTTACAAACTTATATTATACCTCATACTAATTTCCGCTAGATAGTGTTTTTATTTATTTGTCAAGACAATTTTTTATAAGCCTTCGTCTTCCGTAATCTCTTTTGCATATGAAATAATTTTGTTAGCACGATCTATACGCATAATAATTTTTTCTCCATCGCAACTCCGACAATATTGGACATGCTTATGTCTTGTATTTCATCGGCGCCAGATATTCCGAAAATAGATCGGCAAACTATCGAAAGCTGCAAAATAACCTTTGAACTGTTAGTTCCAGCGACATTTAACTAATGTTGCTAATGCGTAGTAACAATAATTTTTGATATGTGAAGATTTTCTTGTGTTAGAACACTCGAAATCAAATTAATATTTTCAAAGTTAAATGCGTTCACAGTCGCATGAAAAAGGAAACTGTATGTGGCTAATTAAAAGGGAAATTTTATAAATTGGCATTCATTGTACCCCTTGGATTGAGTGACCGACATTCGTTAAGAGCTGCAGCCCATAAAACATCTCGCGGATACGCAAAACAGCCTTTATTAGTCATTCGATTTCTGCAGCAATTTAACAAGTTTAAACCGAATGTACTGTTCTAGAAAGATTGCAGCTCAGAGCTAAAATTCAAAAACATACAGTAATAAAATATATCGAAAAAGCTATTGATAGCGCACGAGTAAATGCCTGGAAACTTTAAACAACTATTTTGACACCATGTAAAACCATGTTCATCAACAAAACATTCCATATTGTCCCTAGTGCAAGCGTAAACAATCAGAAACAAACTAAACAAGCTGGCCTGTAATGCTTCCTCCTACTTCTCAAACTACCTAAACATGAATTAAACTCCAAGCTGCATACAAAAGGAAATAGTCACAAAATTTGTATACTGTCATAATCAATCAACATAGTGGATTAACAAAATGTTTTTATTAAGACAAAATAAAATAAAATAAATATAAAAGATAATAAACGGCAAAATTTGGTTGATAATATGCAAATAGCATAGCTACAAAAATGTAGTAGAACTTGAACTATATACCCAAACTCTGTGCAGTTTCAGAAAAAGTATACCATTCGACCCTTTAAATTAATGCCTGTAAAAAGTTATGGCGAATCGTAAAAAATTCATTTTTCTGCTACTAATAGTCTTCAAGATAAAGACTAAAGTTTAATATAGTTAGTGACAAAAGGTTGAAGTTAAATATAGCAAACGGTTTTGTGAAGAAAGAGGTCTTGTACAGAAAACACCTATTCATGTTTGAGAGCTACAACTTAGTCCGGAGGCTACTTTTCTCAGTTGATTGAGGGTGGGAGTGTATAAAACCACTCACGGATGGCAAAAATTTAGCTGTACACGTGTGGCGATCTATCTCAAAAATTAAGTGACAACACTACATGTGATTAATTTGATTATCACTTAGACTATAGAAGATACTAAAAGTGAAAAGTCGTTTTATAGATATCACATCAATACTAAAAGGTGGAAGAGTCAGTAAAAAAATTTGTTATCTGACCTTCCATGTCCCAGGTGAGCGCCCATAGAATAAGTTCATGATTTGTTACATTTCAGTACCTTCAGGAAACCTAATCTAACATTGCAACAAGCTAATTCAGCATTTCAGATGTGACAAAAATTACTAAGATATCACATAACATTGTTAACGTCGCTCAGATCTTGTTTGGTTTATAGGATTTGTGGTGTGTGTAAATGTGGATGAGTTGAACGTCGCAGAATACATGATATCAGCATATGGCTACCGATATCGGCAGTTCACCGAAAATGTATTAAAATCCATGAATCGCGATAGAACTTTTGATACTTTTTGCAATCGATTGATTATAATATGTATAATAAACCATTTAATTACCGTTTAAGTAGATTAACAATTAACATTTTTGATGTAATACTAGGTTCAACAAATTGAATTATGAAAACGGAAATATACCAGTGTATACAGCAACGCCTTGCCGGTCTCCTGTTCGTCAACATTTAGGCCCGTACAACCTCCATAGTGATAGCTGCAGCTGGAGTCGTATCGCAATCGGTCAATTTAATTATATAAATTTAATATATATTTGTATTTGATCGTTGAAAAATATTAGTGAGTTCAGTATGTTGAAAGATAAAACTCACAAATATTTGTCCAAACAAAAATTTGCTAGATGCCAACTACCATTGGCAAAAGTTAACGCATATTTAGTGCGAACTTGTATAAAATTTTCAGCCAAATGGAGGAACCAAACGAGAAGAAAAACCAAGTGCGCTTGGAGGTAAGCTCTAATTTTACAAAAAATTTCAAAATTTCGTTTTGCTTTTGTACTAATTAAATAATGGCTTTTGTAGCTAATTCCAATTTATTCAGTCAGAATTAAAGTACTTGATATATGTGTTGAGAGAAAGCAGCCGCTTGGAATGCCCTTTGTCCTAATATTAATTCCGTAAACCACGTTGTGAAAAAAATTGAGATGTGCGAAATACAAAGAGATATATATACAGCGTCCACGTACAAATTCTCTTACCAAAACGCTTTTATAATAATCTATGGTGTAGCTGCTTTTCGAACATATCATAAAGGTAGTATGTCCTAAAAGCCACCGTCCACTTGAGACGGTAAGAATTTGGAAAGTAAAATTTTTTTCTTTGGTGGCACATATTTCGGTCGAATGTGCTCTTTTATGAAAAGTGAGTCTAGAAGGCCAAACAAGATCCTGAGAAGAGCAGAGGTGCATAAGTCAACATTTTACCTACATTTGCCTACATTTTATTATTCCGCCTCGCCCATATCGATGTCATTGACACTTATCAAAACTTGTAAAATACTTTCATTTACGAAGGCAGGTATGACTTATATATTTATTTTTTGTCAGTGCAATATCCGTAAACAAAATGTAATTTAAAAATTCGTCTTATTACCTACCTGAATTGACGTCTTTGATCCTCTTTGTGTATATTTTTCACTGAATTCTGAAAAAAATTTTCATACACCCAAAATTTGTGTGA
>JASANE010011495.1:0-22104 GCA_030248225.1 Trileptium ribeirensis
GTGACCTAGCTATGTCTCAACAGTCTAGTTTCACTTGTTGGGACAATCAACAGTCACGGCTGACTATCTGTTTTGTCCGCATTTACTTAGCTAGGTACGTTTGATAAGCTGGGCGTCATGGCTGTAATTGGACTGGACAAATAGATGAGTTCTTGGGCGCACTATTGCCGCGCAAGACAGCTGTCAAAATTTAAATTTCGCGCATTGTACGACTGCTAAAATTGGGTTTTCCGCGCTGGACAACTGCCAAAATTTAAATTTAAAAAAAGCGTTGAACAGCTATCAAAATTTGAATTTCCCGCGCTGAACAACTGCCACAGTTTTTGAATATTCTCGCGCTGGCCCCCCTGAGAAAAATTAGATTGGCAGCGTTGGACAGCTGCCAAAAATTTGAATTTCCCGCGCTGGACAACTGCCAAAATTTGAATTTCCAGCGCTGGACAACTGCCAAAATTTGAATTTCCCGCGCTGAAACAACTGCCAAAATTTGAATTTCCCGCGCTGGACCCAGCCTGCTGAAAATTTGAATTTAAATGTGCTTGCAACAAAAGCCGCCAAAATTTAAATTTCCCGCGCTGGACAACTGCCAAAATTTGAATTTCCCGCGCTGGACAAACTGCCAAAATTTCTAATTTCCCGCGCCGGAAATCAAAACTGCCAAAATTCGCATTTCCCGTACTGGAGAACCGCCAAAAAATTTGAATTTCCCGCGCTGGACAACTGCCAAAATTTGAATTTAACCGCGCCCTGGACAACTGCCAAAATTTGAATTTCCCGCGCCTAAACAACTGCCAAAATTTGAATTTACCGCGCTGGACAGCTGCCAAAATTTGAATTTCCCGCGCTGCACAACTGCAAAATTTAAATTTCCCGCGCTGGACAACTGCCAAAATTTGAATTTCCCGCGCTGGACAACTGCCAAAATTAGAATTTCCCGCGCTGGACATCTGCCAAAATTTGAATTTCCCGCGCTGGACAACTGCCAGAATTTTGAGTTCCCGCGCTGTGGCAAAATTTAAATTTGCAGCGTTGGATAGCTGCCAAAATTTGAATTTCCCGCACTATACAACCGCCAAAATTTCAATTTCCCGCGCTGGACTGCTGTCAAAATTTGAATTTGCCGTGCTGGACAACTGCCAAAGTTTGAATTTCCCGCGCTGGACAACTGCCGAAATTTTAATTTCCCGCGCTGTGTCAGAATTTAAATTTGCAGCGTTTAACAGCTGCCAAAATTTGAATTTCCCGCGCTGGACAACTACCAAAATTTAAATTTACAGCGTTGGACAATTGCCAAAATTTAAATTTACAGCGTTGGACAGCTGGCAAAACTTGCCCCATAACATCATTTACACATTAAGATATTTACCTCCGATATGCTATACTGTGTTTTCTCGCTATTATGGACATATTATATAGTCAGCGCTGACTGATAAAAAAATCCACACAGTCCCGGCAGACTGTCACATATGTCCGTCGTCGTAGCTACGCTGTTACACGGACATGCGGACAGTCACCGCCCACTATTAGGACATAGCTAGGTCACGGTGCACACAAATTAACGTAAATGAGCCATAAGTCGATCTATCACAACTCGATAGTCGAGTGGTTAATACTGAAAGTTCTGCAGCGGGCATAAATTCTCCGTGCAGGATCGAATCTCAGAACTGGCAAATAAAAGGGCAAATGCAAAACTGTGGAAAACTGAATCGGGATCTTACATAGTACATAGCCTAACGGGCAGCCAAATAAAAATAAAATAAAAAGACGGCTAAACTCAGTGATCAACTCGCTCCAAACAAAAAACGGGGTTTTGCACTTGCTCGGTTTGGTGTCAAAATGATTCATGAGTGAACGCGGTTTTTCTTTATTGAAAAGAGGGTATTATGATCCTATTTTAAAGCGGGGGCACCGTACCGAGCCTGCGAAGAAATAACCGCAGCTGGGTGTGGCAACGGACCATGCCGTCAGTTTGTTTTTGCAGAGAATAATTTCCTGGGCACTACGACCAAGCTTAACCATGTAAACGTTGTATAGTAAACTTTAGTAAACTTAATGGTCTGATCAGGACGGTTTCGAAGCACACATTATAAAGCAGTATCCTTTATGAGCTCCTAGCAAGCGGCGTCATAAGGTTGTCGAGGACTCGAGTAGTCAGGGGTTGATCAATATCCAATGCTACCGATGACCGTTTTATTAATGAACAAATTAAATACTGGTAAAACTGTGCGAAGACCATATAGAAAAATTGCTCCTTGCGGAGTGCTAATACCTTATGCTCAAGCTGAATTTCCTAAAATTTGTTTAGTCTTTTGTATTCCCTAAATTTTCTTAGCTCGTTCGAATAAATGAAATTTTGGGGCTTCCTAAAGCCCGACGGAGGCTAGTCCTCCGTTCCGAACTGCGACGTCAGTTCGAGCTCAAACAGCGGCATGAGCATCGAACGGTCCATTAAGCTGTAAATTTGTAAACTGTAAACGCAAATAGTGAAACAAGTCCCTAGTGCTCGTTGGAAAATTTTACCGTGGCCGACTCAGGAAAATTCGTTAATCCTAACTCATGAACGACAAATCATGTAAAACCATGGACGAGAGGCATCCACTTTGTTTTGTTCAGCCTAAGACCACGGGGAATCAGAAGGACTTCGACTCTGGTGCTCACAACTTAATACCCTCCGTGCAATCGCTCAACATGCCCCAAAACAGAACCCGACTGGAGGTGGTTTGTCAAGAAACTTATAAAAGTGTAGCAAGTCCGAGTGGAAAGTGAGACGCCCAACGATGGACGTCAACTCAACCTATAGGGTGTAAAATCGTGGTAAGGCGAACTGAATTTCAATGGTATGTTACATTTGGATCTGGGGAAAATAAACCCCCATACACCGGGTTTCCCTCCTGACTTACAATATTCGGTCCGGGACAGCAATGGCTAGTCCCCTTCCGCGAGACGGAAGATGTCTACGCGGGTCCCCCACCGGCCGAATCCCATTCCAAACGCAAATCAAAAAGAGAAGCACGAAAAAGTAAAACAAATCGTGAAACCATGCGATAAAATTCTCGCGTCGGAGCCGGTCAGTAAAATCGACCGAACGCGCCGCCGAAGTCGAACTGATTCGAAGGGTCGATATGGTAGTCGTCACCTCAAAATTTTCGCCCATGTTGTAGGATTGCGATTTTGTCGCCATCCAATCGCCGATGATTTCTCGACGCCCACTTTTTCAAGTTCAAACCCGGGCGCCCAATCGGAAAATTCCCCAAATTATATTTTTGACAGGTATCGTAAACCCTGGGTCCCCTTTAGAGAGAGTCGGCTTCAATCGAAATCGCCGACATCAAATTTGAACCCTCCGAATACTCGGAGGTCAAACATCTGCGAATTTAACCCAAATTCTAATGAAATTTTGAACCCTATCCCATTGTCAATTTCAAATTCCTGTCAATCAGCTTAAAATTCCTTACCCAAAACCCATCAGTCACGTCTTTAAACCCCTTACCTAACTTAAATAGTCCGTTATTCCCCAACTGTCCCACAAAAATGGTTAGATCACCCGTCAAATTCAAAATCAGTTAGTCGTTTTGTGTGTGGGAAAAAATAAGCTAGCAATCTATACTTATTTGAGGACAGTCTTGTCTTCATGTCCTCATTCATCAAACTTTGTTGGCTAATTCGTCGATTTAAGGCTAAATTTCTATTGTTCGACGAGTTAGCAGTCCCATCCATCAACTGCGTAAGCCTCCTAAGAGTCCATGTGGGGGCTAAATCTCGCTATCAATTTCATGGGTAAACCTGCAAACATTGCACGTTTACATGTCGGCTCGTGAGATAAAGCCAAACATTCCATTCTGACACTTTCTCAGGTGTCAAGATATGATGTCTTTAAACGTCCCAAGGGGAACGAACCCATCTTGCGGTTGGAAGTGCATCACATTCCCTGTACCCATAGCTATCAGGGGGCCCTAGTCGGGGGCCTCTGGAACCCACGGGAGGGCGCTAAACACACCCCCGTCTTTCCCCATCGCTAGTGTCCAGTCCGTCCGTAAAACTTACAAATGTAATGAAATTTTGTATGTCTTGTCCTCGTGCGTCCTGTTTTTGTAATGTCCTCATATGTATACATATATACAAGTCCCATATATATATATTATTTATGTATACATGTAAACATAAATACACACGAGTACTCACGAACACATAAACATACAATACACACAAGGCACACGGGTGACCTGAGCGACAGAAAGTCGCTCAAGTTCGCATCGGAAACACACAGAACAACAACAACAACACCAACAATAACAACAACTACGCAGTCACGACAACAGCAGCGACGACCGACCAAAGAAGTCGGTTAGAGAGAGAGAGAAAAGAAAACGAAAACGAAAACGAAGACATGGAGAGAAGAAGGGAGGGCACGGGAAGGGAAGCGGGGCAAAGGAAACCCCTGGGATTTTCAAGGGGCTGGGGTGAAATTCGATCCCTGGGAGAAGAACGTGGCCGAATGATACCAAACACGAGGGGGGTAGACGTAGTGATAGGTCGGGACCCATATTTGGGTTCCGACATATATAAGTATACAAGGCTTCAGCGGGCTTTCCCGCACTAACGGTTGGGCGGAGCGACACCCGCCGGGTATCGTTGAACTCGCCATGAAAGGCGATTCCAACGAGGGGCGATTTTGCTGTCAGAAAGGCAGCGGTTAGAAGGGAACTAAAATCACCACAGATAGAGAGAGTGTCGATGGTGGTGGGGGCGCTTTTGTCGGCTGTCCCGAGTTAACGGCGCAACGGTCCGCCGGGTATATTTGGAAATGTCTCGATGGGATGAACACAATGAGGGGCGATTTGCCTGTTTTCGAGTTAGGCATAAATTTTCGGTTGGTTTGTACCCACCTATAGTCGGTGTTCCGAATGAGGGGCACTTTAACGGGTTATAGCGGGCTAGCGAGAAGTCGGGCAGCGGCCCGCCGTATGATTATTTGCCAAAAGCAGGCGAGTTGAATGAGGGGTCGCATGTCACCTTTAAAGCCAGGGGTCGAGCACGGGATTGGTGCAAACTGACGGAATGTTATGTCGAATTTCATAGTGCAATTTTCATGCTTGTCCGGTGGGTGGTTGAGTAATCTCGGGAATGGCGTTAATAAATAGCTCGGTATTTGGCGGTACCTGTGTGTATTTTCTGGTCACCACATTGATGACCGGTGGTCGATAATCCCCTTGGTCGGCGAAAGGCGCCGAGCAGTTCTTTGTCCAGTTTGATAGATCCAAGCAGCGATCCTTGAAATTTATGGCTACATATGGCAACAAGGCCATGAAGTCGGTGCCCAGAATACATTCATATGGGATGTCAATTGTTACTTGAAAGTCGCACGGTGTACTTAGCGATCCTATAGTGATTGGTGCTTTCTCGACTCCGCCTATTGTCAGTTCTTGCTGTGTAGCCGATACGATCCGGGTAGTATTTGTGTCCCGAGGTACTAGACCTAGACGAGCACCTAAAGCTTGGGACATGATCGAGACATCGGCTCCAGTGTCTACAAGTGTCGTAACTGGAGTACCAACTATGGTCGCATTAATAAGTAATGGAGTATTGCCTGCATTCATGGTGTTCAACTGTCTAGTAAACACGCCTTGACGAGGTGCACGACGTAAGTCACGAGTGGGGGCAACGAATAATTCATCGTCTTCGTTGAAAACAAGTTCCTCCTCAGATGAGGTGCGTGGTGTCAATAACCTATTGGAGCGACGGGGGACGCGGTTGGACACAGCGGACACGCGCGGCGTCCCTGAAGGTACAACCGTGACCTCAGTCTGTGAAGGTCTATCTGTACGCGGGAAGACGTCTTCCTCTGGTAGGGCACTCGGAAGTCGTTGTTTCGCCCTAATCCATCGAATTGCTTTCTGTCAGATTTGATTAATCGTCCGCGACATGGGAACCATCGGGGAATATAATACCCGTACTTAGGCGGAACCTTGCACTTGGTCATACAGTAAATTAGACTGACTATACCAACAATGATGGTAACGAGGAAGTACGGCAAGAATCCGGTGTACTCCACAGCGGGGAAATTTACCATCTTGCGCACTTGTTCTTTGGCTGTTTGGGCTACCATGCAAATTTATTGCTTTAACATTGTCGAGCGAGTCCCAAGTCAGAGGTCTTAATTTGGTACCGGATAGCCGGTCAATAGTGATATTTGGTCCAAACTTTATCGTAATCTTCTCGGGTTTCTACATACTAGTGAGCACTATAGACCATATAACCAACTGAGTATAGTTTCCGTGTGGAAACCACAAAACTCCGTTAGGCGGGACCTTTATAGTTTTACCCAAAATTACATGCGCGATCTGTCTCCGATTCGTCAATATGATCTCAGGCTCACTAGTCCGAATTAGTACACCCTGAATAGTAGTGCGCACAGCGGTATCGTTGGCAAGTAGGCGTATTAGCGAACGGTTGCTACATGTGTGCTTAATGGTTTCGGGCACATGCTCGCGCGGGATGATCCATTCTAAATAAAGAATTGGTGCTGTGATCAGTTATCAGCGCGTGTGGCTCACAGAAAGCGATTCCGGGTCTTTGCTTGCACGCTCCCAAATTATATGATTCGAAGCGAATGTGTCCCATGCGGGCGGCGTATTGAGGTAGCGGTAGTCTCAGTTGAGTCAGCGTGGCAGGGGCGTTCCAGCCGGTATTATAAATCCGAAAGTACGGTCGAACATCACTGCGCTTCGGTAATGGTAATTGCAAAATAAACCCAAAACGAAACGCTGTCAGGTCCACGCACACGGGCATGACACGACCTAACTTTTATGCTAGACTAGGCTCACGCATGAGGATAGTCTTAGAGATGCGTGGATCCATGGAAAATAATTGTCGTAACATAACGACATCGATGACGGCGGGAGACAGTTCGCCGTTGAGCATGGATTTCATTATAGCCTGTACCGACGAGCGCATATTGGCTCGAAGGATGTGATCGATTAGCTGGTGATGCACGTGGGCGATTTCCTTCCGATCAGCACATCGGTCCTGCTCTATCATAGAGACTATCTCTTGCATACTATGGTGTAGAAATGCGTAAATGTCCTCGTTTGCTCGGGTCAGTTGCCTTATGGCCTTAGTATTTCGAAAGGAGACATCATTCGTCTCACGCATAAAATTGTCGAGGACAGTTACTTCCTGACGAACATTATTAATGTGTACTCCATTGGCAAATCCCGTTCCCAGGCCCAGAAAACCTGAAACGGCACCTGCGGCGGCAGCTATTAGGCATGCAAAGCGTTTTTCTTTGCGATTTGTGAGATCACATAATTGTTCATTTGCGACGCAAAAAGAGTGCACAATTTGCGAATAATAGTTAGTGTCTAGTACGCCATGATATGCGTCGTCGAGCTCGCGTTCCAGAGCGCTTAGAGTCTCATGCAGCTGTGGGTATTCGGTGCAATTGATCTTCCTGCAGCAATCAGTTCGGCAGGACCCATTTGCTTCGTAGGGTGGGCAGAAGTCGCTCACAAAAGGGCCTGACTTGCATTCCCAATCCCGTAGTGATGACTGCAGTACCACTGCCAAATGTGTTGTCTGGTCCGAGGTGACCACCAAGCCCTGTGGCTCGATGACCACTCCTACTTGTAGATTTACGAAAGCACCTAATGGCGAGATTGAATCGCTAAATGCCGAAAGTGTTGCGCGTGTAGAGCTAAGCGCTGAGAGCCAAAGCAGCAATAGAATTGTACATACTCTCCACGTACCCGAAGGATGTCCGGGGCTATTGTTAAGGCCAGGTGAAGAGGGTCGGGTCACGGTTCGATTAAGTTCCTTTTCGGTCTCGTTATTCACTGCTTCTCCAGGGATTTCTCTTTTAGTTCCCCGTTACTCGTTTCCGTGGTACTCTTCTCAGTTAGGCATTCCTGCTGGACGGAATCGCTATCGGAACTGTCCTCCGATTCCCCTTCAGATGAGTCAAGATAAGCGGCTAATGCTATAGTTAACTGCTCGTCCAAGTTCGGGGTAGAACACCTAGCGTTGTCGTACGGAAACAAGCATAGTTCCGAAATTAAGCTGTCCCTATCCAGTTTTATACCAGCAGGCGTGCCTCCCTCGGTCTCAAGTAAGTTCGCAATGTCAGGGCGGCGCAAAAGTCGTAAGCGTGCGCTTAGCAGTACTAATCGGGCAAGTCGGTGAGTTTTGTTGTCAAACTCCATACTATCTATTGCTTGGTCAACCACAATGTTGATCGGAACCCCGTGTGTACCCGGGTTTCGATAAATAAATTAGATCAAATAGGGCGCCTCGCACAAGAGGTCGTGTAGTTCGAGATTCGCCTCACGAAAAGTTTTCTGCATTCTGGCCGACTGAATTCCAACATAGTAGGGCCAATGAGGTGCAACGTATCCATCCGGGAGGTTGGACGCGCAAGCAGTCCTTAATGTACCGTCATAATTCCACCTTCCTCGTTGGCCGACAAAGTAACAGCTTAAGCCTATGGCCCGTGAATCTCTCATATGACTTTCCAGACACAGGTGACAAATCGGATCCCTACTCAACTCTACCTCGAATTCTTTCTCAACGACCTGCTGGAGCGTGTGGCCATTGACGCATTGGCTCACCATTTCCATGAAAGATTTCTACGAAGCAAGAGTTAAGGACTGTGATACCTCCCGATCATGCAGTGCCCAATTGGAGAAGGCATACCTAATATACTGCTTAACATGGCAGCGTCTCGCTGTAACGTGGCTCGAGTGCTAACTTCGAAACGGAACTCAAAGAGTCGACTCAGAATATTGAGTTGTTCCATTGCGAGTACTACTCTCCGATAGAAGAGAGCCTGCGGTTGCAGTGTCAAGGGTTGTCCGAATTCAGCATTAATCTCACCAGCCCTAAAGTTAATTGGTATAAGTCCTTCCGCTAATTCATTATGCGAATCATCAGTCAGCTCGATATGAGGGTATTGATGGGCTGTGGTCTCGGTATGATCCGCAGACATAGTGAACAGTGTGTCAGTCCGAAGAAGTCGGTTTCGTTCTTCGTCCGTCATTACTCTGACTCGTCCAAGCTCAATTGGCATATTGTTGGGGAGACAAAGTCCAGACATGTCCAATAGTTGTTCATCAAGTCGGTGTACCTGTTCGATGTTAGCTTCTGGGACAAAGTTAAGCAAGTTCTTTTGTCCCATACACACGTCCGATTCTTCACTAACCAAGGTAACTGATTCTTCCGAATTACCCGGGGACATACTTGGTCTCCTTTCGACGGATTCCTCAGCGGTCACACCATTTTCGCGTGGGTTACCCGAATTACCCGAGGGCATGCTAGGCACCTCTTCAACGATTCCCAAGATATCGCTGGAGATGTCGACCAACGTTTCAGTAGAGCTACCTAAATTACCCAGGCGCATACAAGGCGGACTTTCGATAGGGTCTCTCTGACCGTTCTCGACCAGTGGGTCCGAACTCATCTCGTTTACACTACTATCGCTGCTTTCACTCAGATAGTTTCCTCCGGTAGCACCATCTCCTTCCCCGGAACGGATAGACAACAGGCTGGCTCGCAGGCTTAAATCAATGCCGTCGTCTGATGGTGCACGCGGTAGTTCGTTGTTAAGTCCACGACGCTCTCCCCACACCGCTTCACTATGCCACTTTCGTGCATCGGGGCTGGGCTCGCGTCTATACCATTCGGCATCGGGATCCACGCAATTCGCCCAGAATTCTTCATCTCTCAACAGACGTTTTATCTATCTCACTATCATTGCACTCATTGTAACTATTATCTGGTTCGTCTGCTGCAACAGTTACTCCATACTCAGGCTCGTCCTCCAGTTCATCATTGCGTTCCCGCGGGGTACCCTGACTTAGATTACACACTCTCGCTTCGCATCGCTCGCTACGGATCTGATTCGTTCAAATAGGAGTTCAACAAACTCCCTTGATTCACTCAATTCAACCAATTCAACACACTCAGCGCTATCCTTCACGCTGACTTCACTACAAGATTCATTGAAACAACTTAACTCAGAGCAAGTAACGTCGCTTTGCGCTCCAACGACGGCGGCCGCAACGGGACTGTCACAATGCGATGGGCGGTCTTCATTTGCCACCCCGCCATATACGTCCCGGTACCTGGGCATACCTGGGCAATACATTCAGCCCCAACGATCACACCCGCTTCATTGGTGCAATTGGTCGCGAACCCGTCGCTACCTCCGCTTGGGTACGGGTGACAAGGGCGGCCCCGGTCAGCATCAAGGAAGGACCCAATGACCGTGGAACCCCTTGCCCATGAGGTCGGGAAATTCGCCTCAAGTCCATCAATATTATAATTCGCCGGTCCAAAATAACACTCAATTACGTCAACATCACTTCCATTATCATCCTCCAAGAATTCACTAAGGCTACAAGCGCGACCTAACTTAGGCAAGTCAATACACTCATACGACACGCAATTCTCATCATCACACAAGGGACGACCAGCGCGGCGGTCCGACCCACATACTACATCATACAGCCTATAATTTGGAACGGAACTAGGGCTTGGCGGCTTTAATGAGGTACCATCATCATCCAACCTAGCCTCCCTCATTCCTGGTCGTCCGCCGACCTCTAAAAACTCCATGGGTGCCTCACACTGCGACCCGAATAGATCCAAGTTCTCCTGAGCCATATCAACATCATCGGCTTCCCTGCCGGAACAATCAACATCAACACTCTCAACACACTCTCTCGGATGGCCAGCTTCAGAGGAGGAAAATAATAAGAATGGCTCTTCAAAAACAACAACGTTATCCTCACTCACAATCTCTGCAGTCATCTCCAACGAGCTGGGGGTTCCGGAATTCCTCCTTGAGGTGATTTTCTGGGGATTACGGCAATAAAATCAACACTTCTCTTATAATGGCTCAGCCTATAATTTTGAACACAACCAACTTCTATTTCTTCACAAATTTCCATACTACCATTACCATCCTCCACTGCGGTTAAAGTTCGTACATTTATTCCGGGCCCACGCGTGGCCGGATGGTTCGATTGATCGATCCTTCGTTCGCCACGCCGCTCGCCATTCAATTCGCTCGCAGGCATATATACACGTGGATCAAAACCTGCGCTAGGTACATGCACACACGACATATACAATCCCTCACCCAAGTAACTCTCTTTTTGGTATTTTGTGTTTTCGTTACTGTATACAGTGTTAGGAAGCTCATTACTGTCTTGTTCGTCGTCCACATTCCCAGAGCCCAATTCCATAAGTCCGGGACCGTCTCTACACTGAACCGAATCACGGCTCCGTGGAAGACGCGCGGCATCAACCCACAAAGTGGTCGTGATCACGTTCAGGTGTCTTTCAACAAGTCTTTCCATAGTCTCAAAATCATCCCTGTCGTCATGTCAATATATCAAATATCCGTCATCATCGTACTGTGGTTAGTCGCAATAGCGTTCACTCGTCCGGTCGTATCACTACATCCTAGTTTGCCTTGGATCATACCGAGTTCACGACTGAGCACTTCTAACCGATGAGTGGTGACTGGGCTAGGTTCTCTGTTTCCACTGCATTGCGATTCACTGCAATTTAGCTGATAACGCCGGCGCGGTACAGCACCGCTGTTTCAGTTACCATCGTCACGTGAGTAAAATCGACCAGACTGCTGCTGGGGCTCTATGCCTCGATTAGGTCGGGGTCGTTCGCCTGTGGCCCGTTGATATCTATAGGCCTGTGGCGGCCGATTACTGTAGTTATATTCTCCATTCCCGCGGTTATTGTTAATGAAGCCAGGTGGTGGTCGGCAATATTGCGGTCTTACCTGATTCGGGCCGCTGGGTCGCATCCCGCCATTGGGTGGGTTGGTCCACCCGGAACTATTCCTGTACCCGTTTCCATTCTCGGTTCGCCGAAATTGTGACGGTGGGCCTCCTCGGCCTACATTATAGTTATCGTTTCGTGGGTATGCTCTTCCACCATTTCTTGGTCCCTGCTGTCCGGGCTCTCTACGATTAGCACTAGATACGTAAACTGAGGTTGGCTCGGCGTTGCGCGGCGCACCATTTGCAGCAGGGGGTGACGCACGTTATACGGGCATTCGCGCGTGACATGTCCTGGTTCTCATCGGCGATAGCAAGTAATAGGCGGCGGTTGCGAGCGCGGTGGCGGTGCGGCAGGCGCACTAGGCACAAACGGCTGCGCGAGTGCATTTAGCTGATGCGAATTTTCGACCCTTTTATCAATTACATCCAGCAACCGACTTATCGTATCGCTGTTACTGTTGTTCGCCTTACGATGCTCCTCCATCATGTTTTGAAGCTGTGTGATTAGGCCTTCACCCACCTTCCTCAAGCAAAGAATTCACTGTCTTAGTGCGGGGCTTACTAGCGACCGGTGCGTCGGGGTCGGGGCAAGCAGTTCTAGCGTCTTCATATCGCTTAGCAACACCCACGGTATCCCGAAATGTCTCACACTCATGTATCTGGTTAAGGACCTGCCTACGAACCTCAGGTCGTAAACCCCTTTGGAAGAACATACGAAGCATCGTATCCCGTTGCTCAGCTTCCTTGTCTGGAAAAGCGCTATCACACAACTTCTGTAGTTCTAACCCGTACATCGCGACTGGCTCATTTGCTCCTTGTTGTCGGGTGCACAGTCCTGATAATGATTTCTCTGGACGGCGAGAACACAAGAATAGAAAGCGTAAGTTAGCGACTAATCCCAGAAAACTTTGGCGCTTATCCGTTGTAAGGCCCTCAAAGGCCTCCCGTGCCGGTCCACGCACGAGAGCTGGTACACAAATTAATTTTCGACGATCATCCCAACCATTGGCGTGGCGAGACGGCTATACATTCGAACCCAGTCCTCAAAGTCCTGGCCTCCAGGTTTCCCGTCAAAAGTAGGCATATTCCGCAAAGGGATCATAGGAGGACCAGCCGGTTGGGTAGTCAGGTGGCGCAGAATAGCGTTAGCAGTATTCGTATCCAGCCCAGGCGACTCTGATAATTCTCCCCGACGCGAGCAACCTGGGGGCCGAGGTGGGGTGTCAACAGTCGCTCGCCGTTGCCGGCGACAGGTCGAGGTCTGGTTCGTATGTTGTCTTCCGACTGTCCGTCAGTCATACCGAAAAAGTCATTAGTTTCCAAGTTCCCGTCGGGATTAACGTTGTGGTCCATTAGAGGCAATCACAAGTTCTTAGCACTATCAGATAGGCATATAATCAAGTATGTATAGGTCAGACCAAAAAGGTGTCGCCAATGTGGGTTATTTTATTAAAAGAAGGATGTGTCCACCTAAATCGGCTCTCTTCGACGTGTTCCGATGGAAGTTGCACGAGTGCACGTAGTACGTATTACCAACTCCGTATGATAGCAAGACACACGAGAGCAGAAAAAGTGACTATTCGGTAAACACAACTGATCAATCGAGACCCTGTGCGCGCTTTCTGATATCGCGACTAACCCAACGGTTCTAGTCAGCACTATAACAAACAACCAAGCAACCAGAGCAACGTATGTGATTACAAAAAATTACTGAAAGTTCTGAAGCGGGCATAAATTCCCCGTACAGGATCGGATCTCAGAACTGGCTCAGGGCTGGCGAGGATTCGAGTAGTCAGGGGTTGATCCTATAAGTGATGACCGTTTTACTAATGAACAACTTGAATACTGGCAAAACCGTGCGAAGACTATATAGAAAAATCGCTCCTTGCGGAGTGCTTATACCTTATCCTCAAGTTGAAGTTCCTAAAATTTGTTTAATCTTTCGTATTCCCCAAATTTTCTTAGTTCGTTCGAATAAATGAAATTTTGGGGCCTCCTAAAGCCCAACGGAGGCTGGTCCTCCGTTCCTAACTGCGACGTCAGTTCGAGCTCAACCAGCGGCATGAGCATCGAACTGTCCATTAAGCTGTAAATTTGTAAACTGTAAACGCAAATGCCGAGACAAGACTTAGTGCTCGTCGGAAAATTTTTACCGTGGTCGACGCAGGAAAATTCGTTAATCCTAGCTCAAGAACGACAAGTCATGTAAAACCATAGACGAAAGGCGTCCATTTTATTTTGTTCTACCTAATACCACGGGGAATCAGAAGGACTTCGACTTTGGTGCCTGCGATTTAGTACCATCCCGTGCAATCGCTCAAGATGCCCAAAACGGAACTCGACTTGAGGAGGTTTTGTCAAGGGACATATAAATGTGTAGAGAATCGGCGGGGGGAAGTGAGACGTCCAACGACGGGCGTCGATTCAACCTATAACGTGCAAGGTCGAGCCACTATCAACTAAATTTTTTTATGAATGGTTTGTCACTGTTACATCTGGGGAAAATAAACCCCCATGTTCTCGGCTCTCCTCCTAACTTACAGCAGTTGATCCGGGACAGCAATCGCTAGTCCCTTCCGCGAGAGGGAAGATGTCTGCGCGGGTCCTCCAGTCGTCGAATCCTATTCCAAACTCAAAGAACAAAAAGCACGAGAAAGCGACAAAAATATGGCGAAACTGTACTACAAAACTCAAGCGTCGGAGCCGGTCAGTAGAGTCGACCGAACTCCGCGCTGCCGAAGTCGAACTGATTCCACGAGTCGACGCGGTAGTCGTCGCCTCAAATTTTTCGCCTGTATTGAAGGATGGCGATTTTGTCGCCATCCAATCGCCGATGATTTCTTGACGCCCACTTTTTCAAGTTCAAACCCGGGCGCCCAATCGGAAAATTCCCCAAATTTTTATTTTTGACAGGTATCGTAAACGCTGGGCCCCCTTTTGAGAGAGTCGGCTTCAATCGAAATCGCCGACATCAAGTTTGAACCCTCCAAATACTCGGATGTCAAACATCTGCAAATTTGACCTGAATTCTAATGAAGTTTTGAACCCTATCCCATTGTCAAATTCAAATTCCTGTCAATCAGCTTAAAATTCCTTACCCAAGACCCATCAGTCACGTCTTTAAATCACTTACCTAACTTAAATAGTCCGTTATTCCCCAACTGTCCCACCAAAATGGTTGGATCACCCGTCAAATTCAAAATCAGTGAGTCGTTTTGTGTGTGGGAACAGTTGAAATAAGCTAGGAATCTATTCTTATTTGAGGACAGTCTTGTCTTCATGTCCTCATTCATCAAATTTTGTTGGCTAACTCGTCGGTTTAAGGCTAAATTTCTATTGTTCGACGAGTTAGCAGTCCCATCCATCAACTGCGTAAGCCTCCTAAGAGTCCATCTGGGGGCTAAATCTTACTATTGAATTCATGGGTAAACGTGCAAACATTGCACGTTTACATGTTGGCTCGTGAGATAAAGCCAAACATTCCATTCTGACACTTTCTCAGGTGTCGAGACATGGTGTCTTTAAACGTCCCAAAAAGGGGGATCCGATGACGGGAATGGCCCCACACCACCCGGTAATGGAGCCCCATCTCGAAGGGTCCTAGCCGAGGGCCTTTGAAACCCACGGGAGGGCCCTACAACAGCCCTCCGTCCCACTCTCATGTATCCATAACTGTCAACACTATAAAACAGAAAGGTCGCTCAAGTTCGCATCGGAAACACACAGAACAGCAATAACAACACCAACAACAACAACTACTACTCAGTCACGACAACAGCAGCGACAACCGACCAAAGAAGTCGGTTAGAGAGAGAAAAGAAAAAGAAAACGAAAACGAAGACACGGAGAGAAAAAGAGAGGGCACGGGAAGGGAAGCGGGGCAAAGGAAACCCCTGGGATTTTCGAGGGGCGGGGGTGAAATTCGATCCCAGGACGAAGAACGGGGCCGAATGATACCAAACACGAGGGGGTAGACGTAGTGGTTGGTCGGGACCCATATTTGCGTTCCGACATATATAAGTTTACAAGGTTTCAGCGGGCTTTCCCGCATTAGCGGTTGGGCGGAGCGACGCCCGCCGGGTATCGCAGAGCTCGCCTTGAGAGGGCGATTCGAACGAGGGGCGATTTCTCGGTCCGAAAGGCAGCGGGCAACGGACGGAGACCCGCCGGGTATATGTGGAATGTCTCGACGGGATGAACACAATGAGGGGCGATTTGCCTGTTTTCAAGTTAGGCATAAATTTTCGGTTGGTTTGTACCCACCTATAGTCGGTGTTCCGAACGAGGGGCACTTTACCGGGTTATAGCGGGCTAGCGAGAAGTCGGCGGGCGGCCCGCCGTATGTCGTTGTATTGGCAAAAAGCAGGCGAGTTGAATGAGGGGTCGCATGTGCACCTTTAAAGCCAGGGGTCGAGCACGAGACTGGTGCAAACTGACGGAATGTTATGTCGAATTTTCATAGTGCGTTATAAAACAGAAAAATAACTCATATAGCAGCGGGATGACTGGTCAGGTCGAGACCCGCCTGGTCTCGTTAGATGTCTCAATGGGTAAATTACCTGGAAGCACGCACAATTCCAATCAATGATTCGGCGATAAGAAGAGAGGTCAGTAAGCAAGGCGCTGATCAAGCGATTTTGGGGCGTTAAAGATGAGGAAACACAGAAATCTCACACCGTAGGCCGATCCTGTGGAAAAAGGGGATTTGTTCGGTAGGGGCGGAAAAATAGAAGTATCGGGGCGTTAAAATCAAGTATAGAAACACACATATATATTTATATATCCACATATACCTAAGTTGTGTCTACCCCGGTCCATTGTCGGCAGCCAAACCTAGCGTAAGTAGTGGCTGTTAGTTTAACTGTCGTCTATTTGTTCCTGAAATATCTCATGAAATTCTCTAGCAATTTGCCAAATTTTGACCTCATTAGAAAGCCCTAAAAATTCTCCACCGAAAAGTACTCGGGGCATTTTCGAGAAATCTCAACCGTTGGACCGTTACGGGCCGTTGAACGAGCCCGATGTCCGTTGTTTCCGAATATTCGGAAGCTACCGTAACCCATTTTTTCAGCTTATTGACGCGACCATTACGCCAGATGATGATCAACCCTGGTAAAATCGATACTCTTGGTTTGGATCACTAGCGCTGTAATGGTCTAGCTCGATTGACCAGTGGCCTCCTATTCCCGGACAGTCACAATTTGAATTTTCAATGGGAAGCATAGGGGCTATTGGTCGAGTTCCGTTCGGGCCTCCTATCTTCATGCCGGATAAAGATTCTATCACATTCCTCTTGGTTCTAAATTTGAACAATTTACCAAAGCGAACTTCTCACGCGCTTGCGGGAGTCCGTCCCAATATACAACAAGCATACAATGCGATACCAATGACAAAAGCATACAATGCGATACCAATGACAAAATATATGTATAAAATATCGAGCAGCAAGACGATTATCCGTGACAATGGCACCATGCATCATATGAAAATTTTGTTCCCACATACCATGTCTTGTTCAATTGGAGGTGCATTTGAGCAATTTTAATGCCGGAATCTTGCAAAACGTACGTCACGGGCCGGAACGATCGCGTTACATACGTATGGCTTGGGATCTCTCATCTTTACGTCGTAGCACGGCGTCTTGACGGACAATCACTTGACATAGCACGCTGCCAGAGTATATCACACCTGTACCTATATATAGCGAAAATTTCGGGGGCGAAAGCCGTGCAGGAATCAGGAATAATTCGATCACTATGTAGAATCAAAACCCGATTGAAACCACACAAATTTTTCAATTATAATTCTATAGCTGAAGAATTAAATTCTTGTTTAGGATTCAGGCTAACGATATAAGATACGGTGTTTACTACTGTATTAGGATTTCAGGTATTGATTTGTGTCTGTTTGCAATTATTATTTTCTGTTATAAATGCTGTATTGTCTGTAAATTGTGTGTGTTGTCAGTCGCTGGAAGAAGAAATAAAGAGTTCTACGGATTCGATATATAGGTCAAATGAACCGCTGCGTTACCATTGAGATAGTGCCGGTGTATAACTGCGATCGTGGGACTTTATGGGGTCAGGGACCGAAATTTGAAAAGTCGAAATGGTCGCTAAGCGCAGAGTAGCCATACCCTCTCAGGATCCCCTCGTTTTGTGAGTTATTAGTATTATTTATATACCGTGGCTTTGTAAGTATTTTTCGTCTGCTTTTAATTTGCCCAGTATAAAAATCAGTCTCGGTTGCACAGAGTTAAATGCTAGAGCGCGAAACGTATATATATGAATTTTGCTCTAATAATAAGTAATGGGCAGGTAAACTTAAGATAAGTAAACTAAACCAATTATTTGTCATAATGTATTAATAATCGCAACCCGTTGTTTTGGAAATGCTGAAGTTCGTTCGATTTTTCGCCTACCTATTAATTAGCAAAAGTAATTCTAAGTGCTAAAAATTCATACTATTTGCTCGAACGAAGTTTAACCGATTTTTATTTGCTGAAATTAGCTTATTTTATGTGAATCTAGTTTGTATTTGCACAATTAAGATTATTCTATGTAAAGAATTTAAGGCATTGATAAACATAAATCTATCGTAGTTAAACTGCTAGTCCTCCCGAACAAAACTCGTTCATAAATTAGGTTATTTTTATTTTTATCAGGGAATCTTTCTGTTAGCGATGGCTGGATAAGTGTCACGTTAAGATGTAACAGGACCGTTCCGGCCCCGTTACGAGTGTTTTTAGGATCCCCACACCCAAAATTGTAGTGGAACACGCTGGCACCGGTTCACGTTCTTACATAAAGGATGCCGCATTCTAACCATAAATCGTTTACCTAGAAATGTCATATTTTACCATTGAATCATTCTAACCATAACTCGTTTGTATAAAATGTCATATTTTTTACCATTGAATCATTTTAACCATGAATCGTTTACAAAAATGTCATATTTTACCATTGAAGCATTTTACCCATGAATCGTTTATATAAAAATGTCGTATTTTTACCGTTGAATCATTTTAACCATAAATCGTTATATAAAAATGTCACATATTACCATTGAACCATTTTAACCATAAATCGTTGGTATAAAAATGTCATATTTTACCATTGGATCATTTTAACCATAAATCGTTTTCAGTGCATACTCCTTTATATAATACTGACTTCTCGCCGGGGCGAGTGTAACGAGTTGAACGAACTAGGGAAAACTAAGCTGCCTCAACTGACTTGTAAGACTGGACATGGAGTCCCACACCGACGGAAACTGGAAATTAGGTTGCAATCCAACCAGCAGATATTATATGCTAAAGCTTTGACGGTTAGGACCGTCTGGGAATAGGAGGCCCCTGGCTGCACGTTCAAATTAACAAGTTATTAAGACAAAAATCAAAAATATTAAGTCTACCTGGTTGTAGCTACACGTTAAGTAATGGTCGAGGGAAATCACCATTCACAAACAACTTACTTTACACCTACGGCAGTTTTCGGGCTTACCAAGAACGACGGATACCGGGTTACTTTAATGGGCTGCACCCGTCTAGGGCAGTATCATCCGGGAGTAGCCGGAGTATGTTGGTATAACATTTTGGGACTATTGCTGGACGCCAAAACCGCCACGGACAACGCCTGAACTTCGCTTGTAACGTGTAGAGACAATCGCTACTTACGCTAGGTTGTATTGTCAACGTGGAATCCGGACTGTTACCTTCCATATATGTAGGACATACCATATATAAAATATGTAAATGTATATACATGTGTGTATCCCTTGGACGACTCTTTCAGGTAAAATCGCCTCGTTTCTTCAGCTCCGTTGTAGTATGCGACTAATGCAACCCCCCACCTTCCGACATCCTCGTTGTCCTACCCCACTTTTGAACCGGTGCATGCGACCCCTCGTTTTGTTCATAGTGACTAGTTGAGTCCAACGATGTGCGCCGGACTTCCGTCCGAGTCCCCGCTGGCCCGCTGTAGTTACTCAAAGATGCCTTGAACGCTATTACCAACCACTGATGGACACCAATAATTCAAGATTTTTTCCCAACTCCAAAATGGGCGAGCCGCCCCTCATTGGATTCGCCTCGATGAGACATCACCAAAAATACCTGGAGGGTCTCGGTCCGCCGCCCCGTCAACCTGGATAACCGGCCAAAGCGCCCCTAACGTAGCCGCTGCTCTCCCTAATCGCTGTAATTTTAGCACCATTCTCACCCCTGCCGCCCCGGTAGCGATATCACCCCTCATTTAAATCGCCCTTGGACGACGAGTCCAACGATACCGGGCGGGCGTGGCTCCGCCCAACCGTTAACGCAGGAGAACCCGCTAAGCCCCCATACTAATATACATCAGAACCCATAAGTGGGTCCCGGCCCGCTACTACGTCCTTCCCCCTCGTGTTTGGTATCAATCGGCCCCGTTCTTCGTCCTGGGACCGAATCTCACCCCAGCCCCTCGAAAATCCTCCAGGATTCCCCTTGTCCCGCTTCCCTTCCCACGCCCTCTTCGTGTCCTCGCTGTCCTTTCGTCTTCTTGTCCTCGCTCTCTCTCTAACCGACGTTTTTGGTCGGTCTTCCTCGTCGTCGTGTAGTTGTTGTTGTTGTTGTTGGTGTGTGTTCTGAGTATGCGTTTATCCTGAGCGATTTTTCTGTCGCTCAGGACGCCGCTATGTCTACTGTGTGTAGTGTGTATATTTGTATGTGTATCCATGTGTACTGTAGACATATATGTTCATATGTATGTAAGCATTATATATATATGCATATAAGGACACAACATAAGATCGGACGGACGAGGACATCGCTTCCAAAAAGCGTTAAATTTTAGAGTTTTACGGACGGACAAGATACGGACGATTAGGACGAACGGGGGTGGGCGAATTTAGGGCCCTCCCGCGGATCCTAGGGGCTTGGAGCAGGGCCCCTGACCAATTAGGAGTGCGTTAGGGTTTGCACCGTCTCTGACCTCGTGACGGGAATTTTCCCCCCGGCGGGACTTTGAAACATAGGCATTCGCATGAAAATTTCAAATAAGCTCGATTCTTTTCGTTGGTTTAAGATGTTCTCATGAGCGAGGGTCATCTTCCAAGTTAAATTTGGCTCAATTAGGAGGGTGGCAAGTCGAGAACCATAAAGGGTGAGCCGAATCATAGCTGAGTTAGGACGGGTTGGGAAGATCAAACAATCAAAATTCGAACAGATTGTCACGCTAATTGGGGCTGAAGAAGGAAATTGCGTGACCCGAAAGTACTCGCAATAGTTTAAACTAAGCTGGGACCGGAAGCCGTTTAAACTTTGTGAGTTTAGGGTCAGATTTCGCTGGACATCCGGCGATAAGGACGGGAAATTGGGACTTCATAGTTGACTTTTCTTGAGAAAATTTGGACAAAAATCACAGATGGTCAACTTCCGAGTACTCGGAGTGTTCAAATTTGATGTCGCCAAATTAATTGAAGCCGACTCTCTCTAAGGACTTCGACGGCTTACGGTAGCTGTCAAATTCAAATTTCCGGAAGTGTCCCCAATTGGACACTGAGCAAAAAACCCAAAAAGGCGGGCGTCAAGAAATCGCGAACGATTGGACGGCGACAAAATCGCCATCCTAACATACAGGCAGAAAATTCCAGGCGACGACCAGCGCGTCGACTCGTCGAATCAGTTGGACTTCGACAGCGCGGAGTTCGGTCGACTTTACTGACCGGCTCCGACGCACTATTTCAAGTGTTTGGTTTTCATGCGGCTCTGTTTTTCTTACTTCGCTTTTCGCTTTTGCTTTGGATCGACTCGATGGACCGAGACTTTTTCGCGAAGGTCTCTCGCCCCTAGGTAGAATTATTCACGTTCGGATTTCTCCCACCCCGTCCCGCCAGAAATGCTACGCACAAACTCAACTAGAATCAACCTTTAGAGTCGAGTTCCGATGCAAGAGGCATCAAGCGATTTGGGGTACACTCGTACTGAGCGCAGTGAGGACTGATCAACCAATTCGAAGTCTTGCTGGTTCCCCGTGGTCATAGGTAAGACACACAAAAAATTGGACGCTTCTCGTCCGGGTTTTACATGATTTGCTGCTTTTGAGTTAGGGTTATCGAATATTCCTGAGTCGACCACGGTAAAACTTTCGTGAACGTGCACGCCACAGAAAATAGGGACTTGTTCAATGGTTTTACCATTATGGTTTCCAAATTTGTAGCTTAGTGGGTCGTCCAGTGCTCATGCCGTGTTTGAGCTTGGACGGAGCGCGGAGTAGGACAGAGATAACCTCATCGGGCTCTCCAAAGCCTTGGACTCAGCTAGGGCTCA
>JASANE010011496.1:0-11720 GCA_030248225.1 Trileptium ribeirensis
AGACAAAGATAACGTTGTTTCCGTGAAGGTTACTTAAATCGGGTAAAACCAATTAGAGAAAAAATTCGAAAGTTATGACAAAAAGAACCTTGCTTCCGTGAAAGGTACTAAAATGGGGTTAAAACCCCACATTTTGACCCCTAACCCCGGAACCAGACCCCAAATCAAAAAAAAACGCTCGGGGACGCACACGATAAATCGACTATGCCGGTTCGTTTGAGCCCAATATCATAAAATCGATTAAGCCGTTTCCGAGTTATGGCCGATCAAACACACACAAGCACAGACGGAATTTAAAAGATTTCACCCCTGTGACCACTACGTTTTGATAAATGAAGAAAGGATGTAATAACAGCAGTATAGTCATGACCATAAAAAACTACAAAATAACCAATCGAACTTAATCGACTTCGTTTACCCAAATTTTGACCGATCTCTAATAAAAGAAATTTCGATCGATTTCGATTGAGTGTAACTAAATATATACTGAGATTTAACAAAATTTTAAATTTTATATTAATTAAATTTGACTTTGACTTTAACATTAATAATTTCAATAATTTTGATTAAATGATATTTCGATTGCACTTACGTTTATATTGCTTAAGTGTATTTGCAATAATAATCATAAACCTTTAAGACAAAGTTGGATCGTTCGAAAAAATTTTTAGAACAGTCAGTGAGCACCGAAATATTCCAATGTATAAATAAAAGACGACGCATAGCCATTGTTTTCTGGGCTAAACCCGTTCAATAAATGCAGTAATCGCCACAATTTTTAACTGTTGCATTACGAGCGAGGAGCGAGTGAAGTACAAAATTTTTAAATAAAACTTTTTTTCATTTTCCCAAGATCAGGCTGCGAACTAACAGCGGTCAATTGTAGCGGACACAAATCACAATCACAGACAGAGACACTTCCACGATGTACAAACCTACCGGATATTGTCCGATCAGATGAAGTCCAAGGAATCCGCCGTGAGATCCTCCGAATACGAAAACATTACGACCGTCGATGCGTGACTCAACTTCTAGCACTTTCAACACAGCGCCCTGAAACCAACAAAGATCAACACAGTTGTGGTATGCGTAACCAATAATAATTTGGGCTAGGAAAGTAAAAGACTGCAGGTACACCTATAATATGAATAAATATAATACCTTTCGAAAAAGATCAATAGCCCGAGTTCACACACAGAACAATGAAAACACCGATCGCATACTTTCACAAGGAGACAAAATCTCGTCGGCAGACCATTCTGAAAACGGAACCTGCGTAGTTTAGCAATCGTCTTCCGTTGATGATGAGAATTTTTATGAACCCAACGGTGTATCACTGAAGTACGTGAGCACCAAAAACCCCCACAACAACTGCATTCGATTTGGGTTCAATTTAAACTTTTCTCTCCAACTACGTAAAAAACCACGCAACTGCGTCTAGACGAATATAAGTGCAACTGTGTACTCCTGCAACTGGGTATTTATTATTGTCCGTACCAATGCAATATCCGCGTCCACACAATGCCAAGTGTTAACAAGAAACGGCATAAAAGTGTACTCCGCTTTGAGGAAAAATATATTAGTGTTAAAAGCTTTAAAAAATTCTATAACGAGCTTATTATTAATACTAAATTGGGAGTAGGGCTTTCATTCTCAGTCCATTTACTCATTATGATATTCAAATAAAAATGTTATGGTAAATGACAATATCAGAGTGAGCCTACGTAAAGAAAAACACCGTAAGTCTTCAATCTTTAGGACCACCGAAATACAATGCAGTAAACGATGAATGTTATCAGTTCATTTGAAACTACGCCTCAATTATTATTCGTCGTCAAGTTTTACTAAATTGGGAGTAGGGCTTTCATTCTCAGTCCATTTACTCATTATGATATTCAAATAAAAATGTTATGGTAAATGACAATATCAGAGTGAGCCTACGTAAAGAAAAACACCGTAAGTCTTCAATCTTTAGGACCACCGAAATACAATGCAGTAAACGATGAATGTTATCAGTTCATTTGAAACTACGCCTCAATTATTATTCGTCGTCAAGTTTTACTAAATTGGGAGTAGGGCTTTCATTCTCAGTCCATTTACTCATTATGATATTCAAATAAAAATGTTATGGTAAATGACAATATCAGAGTGAGCCTACGTAAAGAAAAACACCGTAAGTCTTCAATCTTTAGGACCACCGAAATACAATGCAGTAAACGATGAATGTTATCAGTTCATTTGAAACTACGCCTCAATTATTATTCGTCGTCAAGTTTTACTAAATTGGGAGTAGGGCTTTCATTCTCAGTCCATTTACTCATTATGATATTCAAATAAAAATGTTATGGTAAATGACAATATCAGAGTGAGCCTACGTAAAGAAAAACACCGTAAGTCTTCAATCTTTAGGACCACCGAAATACAATGCAGTAAACGATGAATGTTATCAGTTCATTTGAAACTACGCCTCAATTATTATTCGTCGTCAAGTTTTACTAAATTGGGAGTAGGGCTTTCATTCTCAGTCCATTTACTCATTATGATATTCAAATAAAAATGTTATGGTAAATGACAATATCAGAGTGAGCCTACGTAAAGAAAAACACCGTAAGTCTTCAATCTTTAGGACCACCGAAATACAATGCAGTAAACGATGAATGTTATCAGTTCATTTGAAACTACGCCTCAATTATTATTCGTCGTCAAGTTTTGTATACAATAAAATAAACAGTAATTCCGTGTTCAATACATATAGATTACTGGCGCTTTTTGTCAACCAAACAGTGGAAAAATGGTTTGCTGACCGCCAGGAGACTGCTACTCTTCAGCTTGTGCACAGATTGGTATAAAAGTATGTAGCGAATTCGTGCTGTCCCCCTGCATTTCACCAACGGGATAATCCCTCTGCCATTCCTGTAGTTGACGGATTGGCAAACAAAGACGCCTCTACAGACAACCCCTGCGGCTCATGGCGTGGCCGGGTCGATACGAAATACAAAGGGTTTCCAAAATGTTCTGTCAAGAAATGATAGGGACAAGAGTGTCCTCCCCGTGAAATACTTGACGGACAAAATATTCCCAACATGAAATGCAAGAGAAACAGTGCAAAACACACCACGACATACATTATAGGCAGGAAGCACATAAGACGAAGAGTGTCATAATCTTCAGCAATTTATCACTCGAGCTTCGTTAGACTAGTCGCCTTTCAGCTGCCCAGGCACAGTCTCTCTTAAGATTTATTAGAATTATTGTACTACAATTATCTGCCCGCCCACAACCCCTCGAAAAGTTGAGGGAACTTCAGGGGTTCCCATGTTCATTTCCGGGGAGATTTCAAAGTGGGTGGCGGAATAAATTTTGCTTCAAAATACTTCCATGTAGTTTTGCATGTATTTCAAGCTATAAAACGACGTTTTAGCATTCAAAGCAGTGGTACTTAATGCTTAAGAACATTTTGCATACAAAAAAATATAAATTTGGAGACATAAAAATTTTTGAATTTAGTGGAACATGGAGGTTTCGGCCGGGTGTGGGGACGGTATGGACGGACAAATCTCATGAGAAAAATAGACAGTGGGGTCCTCCACCCAATCCCCACTGTAGACAGACCAGATTATTCATCCCTGAACTGGTAAATCTGTCCTGAAATTTAGGGCTAAGCATGGCTCGGTAGGAAAATGTTAAGTGCTACTTCTAAATCTTGTCTAAAAGGATAGTTGCCGTTGTCTAAGAGCATTCCAAAACAGCGGTCGTGAGTTTTTACAAAAACGAATGGACAACAAATACCTTAGTTCAGGGCAATAATTAGCACATTTACACCATACGTTTGTACGTGTGTGAGTTGGAATTATTTTCAGCTCTCGGAAAGTAGACTAAGACGACAGCGCTGCTATAATAGTAGTAAGTTGTTCGCGGTTGTGGACCGGTAGTTATCGGTAGTGAGAATATCCATATTTATTATCGGAATCGTTTCATTTTCTAGATTCGCAAAGCAACAACAAACTCCCATTAAAGTGCACTAAAACCGAACGCAACGACGTTTGTTTGCGTTATCGTTCGTTCAAAAACATGTAAAATTCGTTTGTGTTTGTTTTTATGCAACATATTTTTATCCGTGACTGTAGTTCGAGATCAGCATAATGTCGCCCATTGTTTAAAACTATTATACAACTTGACAATAATTAGTACCTGACAATCTTTGACGTCGTTTGTTCCAACATTCCCCGGGAGAGAATAGATAGAGTCTTCTCCGAACCCGAACGACCCGCGATAATTTACTAAAAAAGATTTTCTGAAACATGTTACCAGGCCAAACTTGGCTGCATCTGCCGAATAAAATATTACTTTTAAGCTCTTAACCTTCATGCCAAAGTCAGAGTTTGCAGATTCATGGTTGTGTCCATTATGTGAGCCGAAGATTTTTTCAAAATTAAGTACGAAATTTATATGCATGACAATCGTTTTAATTTACGTGCGTTTACTCATTCTATTCAACTTTAATCAGTCTCTCAAATGATATCCTAACTCAAATTATATCCACAGTAGTACGATGTCCGTCCTCAGGAGGAACTATCGAATAAAGTTTTTGTTTGCAAAACAAATTTGTTGTCATGACGTCTCAAGTATGCCCTTTCATTGATATTCACCGTACCTGTATTAAAGACGCCGCATTTTTCTTATTATTAGTAACTACATTTTTCAGTAATAATTTTGGGTTGGTGGCTCCTCTGAAATTTGTCAAAAATTTTCGAATCCCCACGATGAAAATTGGTGCTTCGGGTTCGCACCCTTGTGGCACAATAGGGTCCCTTAAAAAAGGACCGATTATTCGGCGCCAGCAAAAGGAGAACCTAAATAGCAGTTGTAGGTAAAAAAATTGTAGTTCATTCAAAAACTGCTTCCATACGGCTTAACATCAATTTAAAGCATTCAAGCATTGCATATTATTGTTTATTTGACGAAAACATTTCTGATATAATTGAAATCCTCGTCAGTAAATTTTGTTGCCGACCAAAAAACCGAGGGTCTGTAGTTAATCAGTAAAGGTGTCGCGTTTTTTTGGTAAGCGGGACCACCAATAGTAATTGTCACCCTTACCCCTATTCCAGAAATCCGGCCAAAATAATAATGAATAAATCCACATCTGGACCAGATGGTCGCGAAAAATACTTCAAACAAGCGGACCTGAGTGCTGATGGAAATCCAGTTCTCTTCAAGTTTAATCGACCAAAACCGTTGATTTTAGGTAATTTAAGGCACAAAGAAGTCTGTGGACAGCAATGTTTTCCAATTCTGTATGTTTTGAGCATTTCTAGAACGATTAAAATGTAATATTACTGACAATAGTCAACTTATTAGTCATTGATGTAGAATTACTGCTACATTAAAACAACACAGTGTAACACTATATTTACGCTTACTTTTAGCAACGGCATAACCCAAGTTTACGAAGAATGCGAAATCCAAGAACCAGTTCGCCAAACATACACTGTGCGGACCGCCTTGAAATAAAACTATTATCTTACAGCGGCATTCACTTTCCAAAAACTATACAATACAACATCTTACTGCCGCATTCACCAGTAACCTTACAACATTTTATGCATTACAAATTACTGGACTACGACTATTTTCAGAAAAATTAATACAAAGTTAAGTTCGTTAAGTTAAATATAAACAATATATTCACTCAACGACACAACTCAACACAATCGAAATTCGTTAAATTAAACGCGAACTAACATGTTTTATTAAATTTTTATTTTTATCTTGACGCAATCGAAATTTTGTTTAAACGATCGATTTTCGTTTAAGAGCAAAAGATCCAAATGGAACGAAGCTTCGATCGATTTTTGACCACTTAATTCTGATTGTAACTGCATGATCTTTACTGCCACATTCACTTTCCAAAATTATCTAGTTTCAACGACTAACCTTCTAAAATTTCATACATTAGAGTGAGACAATAATAAGCAAATTTTGTGAATTCTTAGAAATTATGCATCGGTAGCAAACGCTCTTCATAAAATACTGCGGTAAATAAAACAATGACAGACAGTGAGAAAAATGTATCAGGGCCGGAAGTGGCTGGTTTATGGTCACTGAACAACAGATAGATTCAGTGAATGTGGATGAGGGTTTAGAATGGGCTTCGGCTTAGAGAAAGACATTGTGTATGATCGTAAACTGACGGGATTCGAATATGCGTTTGCATCTGTGGAGCTCAACTAAACAAATAATGTCGAAAATTTTCGCTTCACAAATCTTATGAAGAGTCACAGAATGATGATGATAACATAAAACTAGCACAAGAATCGATATAGAAATCACGAGGTTTATTATTTCTCCCCACAATTCTACCAGAAACGTAGAAAAGTTTAAGAAAATCACAATTATTTTCAAGGCAAGAACGATAAGGCTTATAGAGGCTATTTTTTCATGTTGGCGGCTCTATGGCAAATTAACACATCATACGTTTCACCACAATTGAATGTTGCCCCTCGAGAAAGGAACAAATAAAATTTCAATGTAAAATACATTTTGTTTTCCCACGAATATGTTGCCAGCCAGTGACCAATTTTGGAGAGCACTTTTTAATACTGTATTTTTACCCTGACAATGGGCCGAACCTTCGCACCTACGTATTACAAAACTAATTGGCTCCTGGGTATTATTATCGGCTCCAACGTCCTGGAACCACTACAAGGCTGTATCGATCCATGACTCGTCCTGTGTGTAAGAATTTCAAACGATCACTCTTCTAAAACATCAGCTCAGTTCTCAACAAAATGTCAATATTATTCTCCATTATATTGTCTGCATTAGTAAGATACACCAACAGCAGTGTTGTACAATAATAACTTTGGCCTTATTGGACCAACCGAAACTGAAGTAAATTTCGAGTAGTTATTTCCTTCCGACTTCCTTGTAAGATACACCAACAGCAGTGTTGTACAATAATAACTTTGGCCTTATTGGACCAACCGAAACTGAAGTAAATTTCGAGTAGTTATTTCCTTCCGACTTCCTTGTAAGATACACCAACAGCAGTGTTGTACAATAATAACTTTGGCCTTATTGGACCAACCGAAACTGAAGTAAATTTCGAGTAGTTATTTCCTTCCGACTTCCTTGTAAGATACACCAACAGCAGTGTTGTACAATAATAACTTTGGCCTTATTGGACCAACCGAAACTGAAGTAAATTTCGAGTAGTTATTTCCTTCCGACTTCCTTGTAAGATACACCAACAGCAGTGTTGTACAATAATAACTTTGGCCTTATTGGACCAACCGAAACTGAAGTAAATTTCGAGTAGTTATTTCCTTCCGACTTCCTTGTAAGATACACCAACAGCAGTGTTGTACAATAATAACTTTGGCCTTATTGGACCAACCGAAACTGAAGTAAATTTCGAGTAGTTATTTCCTTCCGACTTCCTTATCGGGTCCTTAGCGCCAGCGATATTTGAACAGCGGTGTACGAAAAAAAATTGCGTTATTCATATCAGAACAACAGCTGGTACAAAACGCAGCACTGTTGCTGACAAAGGTTACGCTCAAATAAACAAAAACGCATTCAAGATGCATCGTTTGACTCAACAAATCTTAAAATACTTAACTTAAGATGTTTGCCTCAATAGCGCCACTATCAGCTCTTCTTAGGAACAACTTATGTGCCCCCGGAAAAAACGTAACGTGCTCGATGGTCGCCGCTTCGTGGTCAAACCAGGTTGACGACGGTCATTTCTGCTGGCCTGTCCACGGTGGGGAGGAACCTTCACTTTCTAACTAACTCGTTTTCGTGAGATTTTCAACGTCCGCCAAACCCAACTCGGCTGTAACCCCCATGTTAAACTTAATCCAAAATTTTTATGTCTCTAAATTTATGTTTTCTATATGCAAAATGCTTTAAAACGTTACCACTATTTCTAATGCTAAAACGTCGTTTTATAGCCAGACAACACTTGAGCGACAGTAAAACCACATGAAAATATGGAAAGTTTTACAATTTTAAGCAAAATTTATTTCACCCCCCCTCGCACTTTGAAATTTTCCCCAGGAATGAACATGGAAACCAACCAAAGTTCTCCCCCATTTTCGGGAGGGCTGTGAACTGACCAGTGAACTGTAGTGTCGAAATAATATTAAAAGTATATTTAAGTCGGAAAAATTGAGTTGTAACGAAGTAGCGTCGTCAGCTCATCAAAGTGCCAGCCGACGGCACGCTAGCGTTACACCAAAAATTTGTCATTTCCTATTCCACTGGAAAAATCTCCAGGCTTATAGATTAATGGCACGCATTTGGTGTTGTAACTACTCTAGATCATTTTTTGTCATAAACAAGAAATCTATAAAAAAGTTAAAAATATATATCATCACTAACCATGCGGCACAATCACCAGTGGCCATTTATCGCCCTCGTTTGGATGACACAAGATAACTTCGAAAGGAATGTCTGAAATGTTAAACAATAAATAATAATATTAGAAGAGTGAGTTAAGGAAACAAAGTTCCGTCAGAATAATGAAAATTAACCAATGTTGACTGTTAGCTATTACATACAAAATATAATAATTATAGCTATTATACACACAGCACTACAGTAGCAATAAGGTTATTGTCTCGTTACTTACAGAACCCCAGTAAAATCCGTATACAGAATAAGGGTTAAACAATTATTCATTGAAAAAAGAAGCAACAATAATTTTGCTTTATGAAATAATTTGTAACTATAGGAGCACTCCATTTCGGTTATCGGGTTCTACGAACGGAGTGTGAAAATCTCAAAATTGTCAAACTTCAAGCATTTTTTTCGATGCCAAGTATTAAAATAATACCCAATAAATCGCCTCAGAAATGCTCCTAAAACGTCTTTGAATGAGCTAAAAGCTGTTTTGAGCATTTACTACGTGTAGTTAGTGAAATTTTTAGCGTCCGAATTCAGTCTCAGAATTCTCAGTGTCAATGTTTTTTGTCAATAATTACTGAGCTGTCTTCACTGACGGTAGTAAAAGAAAATAACCGGTGAGGGTATTGCTTCTGAGAAGCCCATAATCTGCCAAGGAGATATTGTTTGAAGGTCAGAAGAAAAATGCAGTGCCGCCCAACACCCAATATGGCGATCCCCGTATTATTACAAAATGTGGCATTCATATATATTCTCAAAAACAAATCAACAATTTCGGCCCTTATACATTTCGACTTCGTTACAACAAAAACTAATTTTAACAGTTTGCTGCAGGCTATATAAATTTACGTCCGTTCTGTTTTAGGCGGATCAAAGTAAGTGAGTAAGTTATTTCGTAACAAATCATTGTTCATAGTTGTTCAGTGACAATAGTTACACGCTCGAATAATATTGCGCGAGTTGAATTGGAATGAAAAGCTTACAATATAAAGAGTTACGACCATGACGTAGACATGAACGCCATCGTTGCCTGCAGAGAGCTATAGACGTACGCAGGACAGACGAAAGTATGCAAAGCAGATTGATATTGCGTCAAAATCAGTGGGGACCATCGAATGGTGTATAAACTCGCGTATGACCGCCATAATGCTTAGTGGCGACAGTAACGCAGCAGCTAAACAACGAATAATTTTTTAATGTAACTTGAACTCTTTATCTAAAACCTCTAATTTGAAAGAAACAAAAATTTTTAACCTCTCAACTTTCTGCTTCCGTTTGCTCGAAAACAATGAATTATTCGCTTTTCATATACACGTCTCTATGCCTGAATCGAGGCTTCGACGCTGGCCTCGAGCGGCTGGGGTCGAGGCTGACCCGATTTGTCAATGGGCACACATCACGGGATTTCGACTGCGAAAATGCTTGGGACCGCCAAAATTTTGTTTTCAACCACTTTTACTAATACCGAAATTAATTTTTTTCTAAACATTTCAACAACAAGGATGGATGCCCACTCAAACGCAGCGATCACATCTAACGCCGGGTTTTTGATGCTTTTCGGAACTACAATACTAGCATTTTAATAGGGCTTCGTGTTTATGCCGACTCAGTCAATATTTTGAGCTTACCAATTTTTCATTCTTGTTACTACGCGGTGATGATATTGTTCTTTGTGTATCAGAACATTGCAAGCGTTTTAAACTGCACACTCACGCTATCCGTAAATACTGTGTTCCGCCTACCTGCCGAGCTGGTCGTTGGATCAGGAGCAACGCTAAGGATTCTCCACTGTATAAGACTTGAAAACTGATCAAAATGGCAATGACTGGGCGACGGCTGCAACGTTAGACTGGGTGATTGTTTAATTGCAATCCACACAGCATCCTGTTCCCCACCAGCTGCTGGGACACGAGTGACCATCTGAAAATAAACCATAACTACTAGAACTGTGTAGCTAGTTTGAACCGCCGAAGTACAACGTTAATCAATGAATATTCAAATTACAATTTGGAAAAACAAATCCGTATAATCAATATTCTTCACAACATGGCGATTTTCATTACAGAAAAAGACAGAATTACGTTTTCATGGAACGGACAAACTCTAACTACTCAGTTGTAGCCACAGAGATTAGTGGGTTCTCTAAAAGTCTCCAGTCCGTATTTTAGCTATTTTTCAAAGATCTAAAAGCCAAAATACTATAAATAGCAGGTTCTGTTCACATCAAGATTACAAACACTCTGTTTCAGCAACAAAGGTTATCGAGCCCTCTTCGACAACCCACAGTTGGCGGCGGAATATGAAATATTGTTTATAAAGGCAACCTTACCAACTGTGGTACTCGATTGGGCGATGAATACGATGCTACGACAACGTCGTTTTCTTGGTCTAACACTCGCCACGATCCAGCAGTTTCCGAGCCTGAATTACAATAATTAGGAATAGTTCCGCAGGAATCATTGAACTTGGTCATAACCGGGGGCTCACTAAACAGAACAACCACAGATTGAAAATATAGGGCAGATAGCTTGAGGCACTATGGTTCAAATGGGCAGTAAATCGTGCCACAAGAGCTACATAATCATTTATCGACGATAACCAAAGTAACTGTCAGAAAAGCGTGAATAACCGATGGAAATTTCGGAATTGGATTAAATGGAAAGGTAGTTCGATTTTACTATCAATTAAATAAAGTTTCGATCGATTTCGATTTTAACACAAATAAATTTCAGACTTGTAAAATTCCGATTATTTTCAAATAAACGAAATTTTAATCGCTTTCGATCTATTGCGATTAAACGAAACTTCGATCTAATGTGATTAAAAGAAATTTCGATCGATTTCGATTTTAGCACACTTAAATAAATTTCAAACTTATGGAATTTCGGTTATTTTCAAATAAACGAAATTTCAATAGATTTCGACCGATTACGATTAAAACAAAATGTCAATCTATTGAGTTTTCGATTGCACTTATTTTTGGCCATGTGTACGGAATAACGTTATATAATAGGATTCAACGATTTTAGTTAAAAATATTAACGTCGAGGTATGTAAAACAAGCGCTCTGAGGATCAAAAAAATTACCGACTCAAACTAACCTACTCGTATGCAAAATAATTATTAATTATTCTCGCCGTTTTATATTCAAGAACGTTGTTTTAAGCTAATGTTTAACAAAAAAAGTGTATTTAAATAATTGAAAATAGTCAGATTACAAGGTCAATAGCCAAATTTAAATGCGACAGCTTTGAGAAAAAACAAACACATTCCCGTGCGAATTTCGGGCTGGCGGTTAGCTGCTTATA
>JASANE010011497.1:0-35068 GCA_030248225.1 Trileptium ribeirensis
TGCCACTAGTCGGCGTTCTATTTGCGCTCGCTGGTACTGACATATTTTGAATCCGACTTTATGTATGATCCCTATTTGTTTCAAGTTGTGGGGCGTCCGTGTTCCAAGCCTGGCAAGGGCACGGATGATAAATATATATAGCAAAATATATAAGTGTTTACTTTAATAGCAGATTTGCTACTGTGTGGCGTGCGTCAGCTTTACTATTATACTCGTGCACTTAGCCCTCAAGTATGTATCTGGTAGTGTGAACTTTTCGCCTCGCTCGATCACTCGTATTACTTGCGATTTCACTTCCCTAGTAGAACTCGAGTGCTCTTACCAGTTTACACTGTCTACTCGTTACATTCAATTCTAATAAAACGCTAGATATTCAGTCACGGATTCTCCAGACCGATATATTCAGTTGGCTTGGTCTTTATATTACCTGCGAATTTTCTGGCGCCAATACCCACAGGATCTAGAAGTGTTATCAGAAAATTGTTGAGTTGGTGAATTTCAGCGTCTCAAAACGTTCCTATGAGGCCGCCCCAACTAAATAGTACTTCGGTCACAAACCCCTCGAAGTTTAGGTAGATGGTCAGAAAGCCGTTCAACTCTTAGTCCGGAGGTACGTGCGATAAAAATTAGGGAAAGAACAACGGATCAAGATAAGTTTGAACTAAATTCTCTTACCAAGATACAAACAGTACAATTATAATAAAACTCAATATACTACATAGAACAGCGCTTTAAAGTCAAATACTGACCCTTGTTCCGATAGTTTATTTGTGACTAATTGTCCTTCGCAATACGTCGCTTTCAGACGCACCGCCACGGACGCACACTAGTCGTTTCGGCCCGCGATGTATTGTTAAGCACACTGTGACTATCTCAGTCCGCACCAAGGATTCAACGACGCCAAAATGTTCGACAATTGACGGTCAAACGTATACAAACCCGACGATTGTGTCCGACACGGTCGATAGTACTACCCTCGAAGCGCTGGGGTAATGACGATTGACCTCCAGTGAATGTTCGTGAGGCGCTACAGGCGACAATAGCACAATGCGACAATAGTCTTTACCAAGGAGTTGGACAGTCCCTTTGAGATGGCACTTAGCGATATCAATGTCTCGATTAGCGCAGCACGGATAGTTTTACCGCTACTTGTAGAGTCAATCAGAGTTAATAGTTAACCAGGCGCGGCCGTAAGCGATCAGCTGGTAGTATGAACGCAGTCAGTAACAGTATACGTTAACTAATAACCAATTTATTTAAGAGTAAGGCCCAGATAAGATCAAACCTGAAATGATGACCCTCTGAGGCCATTATCGCGGTTCGCAACGCCGATAGGATCTGAGGGCCTCCACAAGCAAGTGTGCGTCGGGCTCTTCGTTTCCGCTGGAGTTACACCTCTCATTTACGTTTCACTACTTCACTCAAAACGCGCACACCTTGGCGGCTCGATACCCTTGTGTTGGTCAGCTCCCAGTACCTTAAGCTCTTAAATTTCAAAATGTTCGGCAGGTGAGTTCGAGCCAGTTACAGTGATCCATATAACAACGGCATCAAGCCCCAACCTCTGCGCTCTATTGCATATTTGATCATGCCTGCACTTAACAACAATTTGATTCACCGTGCAGGGTGAAAACATAAACCTCGAGATAACTGATACATACGCTAGTCCTACACCATTCCATACAACCAGCTAGAATATTTTCGCTTCCCGTGGGGTACTATATTGATATCCTACGAGAGGTCCGATACCTAGTGATTGTGAAATTCTTTTATCCTTAAAGAAATTTTATTGACGCCTCACGGCGTGGCCCCCAATTAATTTATGTACTAGGACCAGTTCTGGCCCTAAGGGATCCCAGCTGCACCACTATTCCTTTCAATGTGGTGCCCGGACAACCCCGGCTTCCACGACTCCCCGGTGATCTATGCGATGACCTAAAGGGAACCGCTTAGCTTAGCAGGCTGCCGGCGGGTTAACCAGGGTGTTCGGCCTGGCCCCTATTTTGGCCCACGTATCCAGTGGTGCGAAGGTCCCCCTGAGGGAGAGTCAACCCCTAAGCCTGCTCACAGGTAATAAGGCTGACTCGCCTTTCCCTCAATTCTGTTTGAATCCTAAATGGAGGCGCGATCCCTTATTTTAGTCCGGTGCGCGGGAGCCTAGATCCTGACAATAAATTTGGGTGGTTCCGCAAGGGAATTCCTGCCGAGCCGGTCACTTGAGGGAACACCTGGAGCTCAATCCCCAGTGTTCTTATCTAGTGCGAGTAAATTTGAGTAAAGCCGCGCACCAACTATTTAACAAGCCGAAGTTCCTACTTGGCCCAAATAAGCATTACCTGATCTAATCACTGCCAAAACACCGCTGATTAAATTTTGGCCTTAGGTTTACCTTCGAATTTTCACTTTGAAGCATTAATTCAAGCACTACTCCGGGCATATAGCGCCAACCGTGAATTAACACCCTAACACTTTACTGAGTTAAAGACAAATTATTACATTCGCATGAATACGCAATATATATATGTACAGCAAGATATTCGGGTACCTCGCAGAGTACCGTGTGATATATTTGTATACCGAACGGGTGATGTGAGTCCTGATTAAACCCCATGTAAAAATCCATTCAGCTGGCGCCTATGTTTCGTACCCCGTGGACTGCCTTACCCGCCTGGCAGGACATAAAGATGAACCTTCCTGGCCGACCGTGAGTTGACTTCGCCTGTGAAAAACTCTGGACCATTCGGCACTCTCCTGCCAATAACTTCCTTTCACTTTGTACTCCATCTCGTACTATATCATGAGGCCGGACGTCAGCTGCTGGTTACTTGTAATGACAGTTTGTCATCAACTCTGCGTGCACCAGGGTCAGCTTAAAATGCGGGTCGTCATCAAAAGAGGGATGCGCTGCCGCGTCTCCCGAATTTTGTCTGTCTTGTAACGATCTCTTGAATTGATGATTTTGACATGAAAAATGGCGCTGTACTGCAACCCACCGTGTCTAAACGGTTTATGGGTCCGCGCCTATAGGTTTTTTCTTCACAGAAAGTTTGGGGAACACAAGTGCTTTGAGTCCTCCTCAGGGTCGTCGCTCGACTGACGGGGGCGAGCACAAGAATTACCTTGATGTTTGACTTGTCTATACGCTGCAGCTGCCTCCGTCTCGTTTCCTGTTTTTGGCCCGCAGTCATTTGCAAGCATGGATAGGGCGCGTGCTGCCGCACCCTCAACGAATTGCTCAGTTTGAGTACCAAAAGAGACTAGTTGTGATTTAAGCTTAAAAACACTTCGGATACCCCTGTATAGTTAGAATAGCAGATTTGGAAAAACGTGAGAAGTGGGGAAGACAACGCACGAAAGGTCCTGATACGTCGCTCCCTATGGAGCAGCCGCATCGACCCATCGATGGTTGTTGGTTGTAAAAATACGTGACGGAGTGCTCTACCGTGTCTAAACGGCCTGAGACCCGTCTTAAATTTTGGGGTTAGTTAACTGACATTTTTATTCGGAGCGACACGAATCTCAGAGTAGCAGCTTAAATTTCTGGGGCTAGCGTCAGGGGTTCCGTTCTTAATTCCTCTTGAAGGCTCCACGCGTGCAAATGACTGCGTCCGTTCCGAGCGGACCGCTCTCTTCTTCCCCATTATGGGGTCTTTAAGTCGTGTGACCTGGAGTAGTTCTTATAGACTTTCTATGACTTAGGATCGACTCAAGCTACGACTTCGAAAGCGAGCACGGATGGAGCACTGATCGAAAGAAGCTCCATTGTCTCTTGAAGGTCATTTGAAAAATTAGAATTGTTTTATAGTGCCGATTTGTGGCGGGATCTGAAACTGTTTGATGAAAAATCATTACAGTCTTCTACCGTGTCTAAAACGGCCTAGAAGACTGGGTCTTTGAGAAGACTTGACGGGAACACTTGAATGAAACGCTCAGGGATTAAATGCTCGTAATTTTGACGGGGTAGCCTAGCACTAACTTACACTTATGCTCAATCCTCATTTGCCTTAGCGGCTACCTCCAGGTCAGCACGCTACTAGTTGCCTATTTCAAACACCGTACCCCTCCCGTGTCCCTATGTCCTTCCCCCTGCCCCGTGTGTATTCCTTATTCCCTTTCCCCGTTCACATCACTAGATATAATTTCGCCCCCGGGTCTAAAATAAAAGGCGACCCGGCGAGCGGGGAACCAGTCGAGAGCTTAAATTTTGCGTGCAATTTTCTCGAATTCGGTGGAGCAGCATTTGCGGGTGCGCGGAGCATCAGTCGGACGCGCCAGCACCCGCAAAGGCAGCTCGCGCTCGTGAAATTTTGAAAGCATGGAAATGCCCCAGGAGGACCTCCACCCTGTGCTACACAGTAGGAGCCTCCTGGGCAAAACTTTAAAGCTAAAAGAAAACAGAAACTCGAAGCAAAACGGTGAAATAAAGAAAATGCCCGGGCGACAACCGCCACGAGCGAAAACAAAAACCCGCCGACTCTGCGGCCTCTCTACTCGACTGGTCCCGACGCCGCGTCGGGCCTTGTTCTTTTATACTCTGGTTGTGCCCCCCTTTTTGTGCTAGCCCGCCTTAAAGCCCCTAAAACCAGCAAATTTTCAAAATAAAATAACTCGAGAACACGAGCGTATATAAGCACACAATTTTAAAATCGCCATAATACAACTGGTCGCCTTGCCGAAGTTCAACAACACAATTATATATATATACATGTAGACATAAACGTGTTGGGTGAGCTAACTACGTTAAAGCCATTTGTCTCAGAGCAATGCCCACTTATACAGGCCCAAAGAGTGCCGCCAGCAATAACAACAATTTTATTTACAGTGTGGCCGACGAATGCCAAAGAGCAAAAACCTCGCGCTGGTCGGCGAGGCGAATTTTAAGCGAGAAAATATACGAGCGCCCAGGGCGGCAAAATTGTGTCACGATTTGAACCTATTGCTAATGATTACGAGCTAACGGACAACAGTAGGCGGCCGGGAGCGGGACCAGGTTCATGCTCTGGCTGGTCGCCTACTGATAAAGACATTAAATTCGGTATAGCTCCCCTGGGTGGCCTGTTAGAGGCCGTTTTGTGTGTCACAGACAGAAAATTTTAGTGTCCCGATGGGGTTATCCGGGTCCTGCGCGGACCGGTTAAGTTAGGAGGCCCCGGTTTTCGACTAAATACATAGGGTAAGACCCCGTGTAGGTGTAGAGACCGAAAAATTGGGGAATTTTGGTTGCTTTGGATGAGACTTGGGTCGTTGAAAATTGGGTGTTTAAACGCCTATTTGGGGGTCCCTAAGTACTTACCAGTAGGGGCCAGCTCGGCCCGATCGCGGAATTGTGAAGCCTTAGGGAACCCTATTAACGATGGCATAAGCCTTGCTTGGCCTGGGATGTTCAAAACTAGAAAAATTTTGCTTTTAAGTAGGCCTTACAAAATGAACGTTTTAGCTGAGCTCCCCCGCTCTTCTGCCCCTAAAATTTGATTGCTCGCTCTAGTTATTGGTTTACCTTTTTTCCGCAACCGCATGTCAGGATGGGTTCTCTAGATCCAAATTAAAAAATAATAAGAAAACTCTCCCCGTTCGGATTTTAGATAAAAATTTCACGTAATGCTCACGCCCATCCAGACGCGCGGCGCTACATCCCTTTACCATAAAACATACAATAATATAGCATTTCATGTTACGCACATATGACATTATTGAATTCACTTAGGGTCGACCGGATACCATACTAAGTAGCAGGATTATTCAGTTGTAGTGCCAAAATCACCCCGTGCACCTCGGGCGGGTGGAGCGTGACAATATGACAAATCACAATTATAGTACATCTTTATTTTATGACAGCAATGAACGATACACAATATAGTATCCAAGTCACGCTCTACCGGTATCCGATCGCCCGTCATACCCATTTTCCAAACTTTTGATCTTAGTTTAACTGATTTTCCCGATTCAAATGTCTTGTTGAAATCCCTAAAATTTCGGGCTGTTACATAATGCTGCACCTGCGTACCGTGTGTAGGCTTTGTTTGTATGTGCTTTCTACAACAGACTTCGGGGGATTGTTCTCAGCACTCGAATTCTGGCTCGCAAGCGAGTTTCACTAGTAATGAGTCAAAATTTGACTCACTGGCTGAATCAAACAATTTTTAGTTCACCCTGAACCAAAATTTGACCAATCTTCTGAGTCAAAAAGGACCACCGAGTGAGTCATCTGAGTTTTAAAGTGCAATAAACACCAGAAAAACGCTGAAAGTCGCAGCTATGTCAGCTACGACAGCTAGAAACGCTCTTCAGACTTCTGAGACCTTCGGACGTCTGGTATATGTCTTCAATGAGAGGTCTATTATGTCTTTGTCAAAAATGAACAATTCATAAATTTGACCTGTAAAATGCTAATAAATTACACCAAAGTTTATACCAGTCTAATTTATGAACAAACTCTGTTGTGTCTCATTTTAGATGATTTAGGCACTCGTACGCAGTATGTACTGTAGTAAATAGGTGTCGATAGCGGGGGGTTGTCTCTCTAAAAGTGTGACTCCCGAGCAAGCCAAAACTAGCCCCCTCCCCGAAGGCTCCGCACCAACCTGTCCTATGCCCAGGCGCGCGGCAAATTTTAGCAGCAGTAAGCTGAAAATTGACAAAAATTGGGGTAAAACGTGCAGAAAATAGGGGAAATGAGAAAAAATTTATTGCAAGTTGGCAAAAATTGGGAAAAATCTTAGCAAAACTGGGAAAATTTTGAATTGCTAAAAAGTTCGAACTTCTGCCCGCTGCTGGACTACCCAGCCCCTTCCACGCCTACAATTTCTAAACTGACGGACCTCCGACTGTGCTTTGAAGCCCTCTAATCTTTACATTATTAGATTCCCGTAATGCGTGGATTTTAGTGGAGGCACTCCAGGTCTGTACAGCCCAAAACGTCTTTTGCTCTTTGCACAAAGAAATAACGTATCTATCATATCCTGAACTTGCGCATCTTTATCGTAATTACGTACCAACCGTTGGTAATAGGTACATTTATTCAAAGGCACACTTAACCTTTCTGCTTTGAACTTTATTTATTATATGGCGGTATAGCTCCGTCTGGGTTTTAGGGTATGGTTCAGTCAGACATTTGATCCTGGGAGGTTCTTCACATCTTTTCCTTTGGCCACCATGAGTACATACCGTACGCAGTTTAGTACTGTACGTCGGATGAAGAAATTTCATTCAGGTCGACGCCATGAAAACCCATAAAATCCGTGTTTGTAGATTACGGTACCTAATCTGAACTGGCTGATACGTAAATTTGAGTGGATACTGCGGCTTACGAGTACAACCAAATTTTGTGTTAGGTACTCGGGTAGCTAATCGGGAACCCAGGAAGTTTAGTCGTGTCGGGTACCTGGGTAACTATTTACTACCAGAAGACTTGTAGTGCTGCGAGTCAAGAAATATTTCTAACTAATGTATATACCCTATTCTATTTTAACTGATGTAGTTTCCCGTCCTGAAAACGAGTCTACGAAAGTAATTTGAATATCTTGGCGCCAAAAGCTACGCGCTAGTACGTTCAAACATTAGTGAAGTTGCCATTGTTCATGAAAATAGCAGAAATATATTTGCAATTAATGAGCGCTTTGCAAACCGCGTGGATCCATAAAAACATGAATCGAACGGTAACAAACTCGGTAGATTGTACATTGTAATTTTCTCCAGTAATGATACTATCGCAGAAAGGAAAAACTCAGGGAAATTCATGGAGGGGTCCGACCATTTTTCAGCCATGCCGTCATAGTCTCTGCACCCCCAATCATCTCTCACCCCTAAAATCGATTGCTTTGCAATCACGGTAGTACCTTTATACCTCAGATTCTTTGTTATTATTCTTCGATTTTTGACGGGTTTAAAATGGGCAATAACTTTGTTTTTCAGCATTAAAAGGCCTGAGCCGCATAATATCGTGTGCCCCCATGGACCTATTCTTGACGATCTTTCGAATGAGCATGAGAAAACAAACCCTGAAATAGTAGAGCACCTTGAAAATTGTGAAATCTCAAAGGGATATCTGAAAATTAGGTATTTTTATTCAAATTACCACAACTTATGACGGCATGGGCTGATTTAATGAAGTCTTCACCTTGGATGTAAAATGAATAGGGCTTTTATATTTTTATATGTTGGGTGGATGGCCAAAATCTGCTCTGTAGTTCCTGAGATATGGGAAATTTGAAAAACATGTGAGCGTGAAAAATGCATCCATTATAGAAGAAATTATTAAATATAGGCGGCACTAGTCAGATCCGCGTCACTGGTACCTTGATTATGTGGCTAGGAAATAGAATAGTGCGGTGGGCTCGGAGGGCTTAATGATAACAAACAAGCGAGACACTATATATATATTTATATATATATCAATATTTATTTTTGATATTCCAGCTTGAAATAATAATGCCTGGATGTCGTCCTACGAGTACTGGTTATAATATTTTTCCACCCATTGCAGTTAAATTATATTGACGAGCAAGTTACCGTTTTTGAAATGAGAATATTAACCAGAGATAGGGAAGCTTCTTTGAAAACTGCTGCTACATAGGGTTTAGTGGTAAATTATTTTCGTTGTTTCCATAATAGCTGTAATCTTGAATGGTGTTACTTGGCTGTTGATACTGAAAAGAGCGATGGTTTCGTTTGGCACTGGCGGGCTTACTAACGATCGTTTAGTGTTCGGAACAACTCGTTCTTCGAGAATCACAAACTTTCGATATGGCAAATATTACGATTTTTTTTATTTTTGGTCTCAAAACCATCCTTTCAATATTATCGAATGTGGCGACGCTGCCGTTTGGGCGGTGCGCGATCCATCCTTGAAATAAATGAATCTTATTTATTTAAACCAAAACATAATCGTGGACATCGCGCGGGAGTTCATCATTGGGTGTTTGGAATTATCGAACGTGAGACGGGCGTATTCTTTTTGTTTCCAGTTCCTGATCGCAGTCTTGATACTCTCCACAACTTCGGTTTCGACGGTTGATCGTGCCGTATGCTTTTCTGGCACATACTATCAGTAAAGAAGGACTGTGGTCGCGTTTGAGTATTTTGTCCGGCGCCGCCATGCCGTTAGGCGTGGAATGCCGTTTCCTCGATTCTTGATTGAGTTTACCTGGCGCCATCATTTCTACGGGCCGCTTTTTGGCTCTTTTGCAGGAAATTCGGCGGATGCCTTGATATTATCGTTAGAAATTTATGTTAACTGATTGCTCTGTATGTATAGTTTCTTATCGCTTTGTAACAATTGATATTTTTGGAAGATGATTTTTTTTCGAGAAAATTTTTTTTGATATAACTGTCACTATTGTTTTATCAAAACTTGCATAAAACGTTTTAGCGACATCGGATAACTTGTGGCTGTGTTATGAGTTTTCCCCCTGTGCGATAGTGGATCTTATTCCTAGCCCTTCCCTTTTTAGGATTTATCTGGTTAGCATACTTGAACCCCTCCCATCAACGGATTCAGACATCTACATCTCTTTCTATTAAAAAGTTTCGTAGTTACAAACTGGGGCGTAACTAGGATTTTCTGACGGGGGAGACAAATTGGAAAGATTACGTCTAAATCAGTGACATTTTACTCGAATTTATCCTGAATGGCGCATTATATGTTCTTCGTTAAACATGTCGGGTATATACCTTGTACTAATAAATACTGTAACAATTTACCAATTTCATTCAACTCCACTTCTGTGTAAAGGTAATTTAGATAACTTGCATTCGAGGATTGTGGTTTCGTGCACAAATTTCCAGGGCATCGTCATAGCTGAACTGAATTTCCTTGTGGATAACTAATAGTGCAAGACCGTTAAGACGTTGTTCCCCCAGTGTAGAACGCAAATATGTTTTTACAAGACGCAGCTGACTGAAAGATCTTTCTGCAGTTGCTGTGTAGATACATACAAGGTGGCAAAAGTTTTGAGTAACACAAAGATGTTTGGATAAATAGCAGGATCACAGGCGCGTAACGTTTCAGGAATTGTAGAAGGGCGTTCCGCTAAACTGACTGTAGCCCGTTTGCGCTTCCAACGGAAAAATGCGGATTGACAGAGCAAAGAGCTATCATTGAGAAATGATTGGTATGTTGATACAATGTTATCTCTAGGTCAGTAGCTGAATAATCTAAATTAGATAATTGTCCGTTTTGGCGAAGCGTAAGTACATCAGCTATATCGGGATTTTGTGCATTTAAGTCGATCGCTGTGGTGATATCACATTATGTGGTAGTTACAGATGCCTCTGTGCCTGTAACTTGAACTGCTTCGGGCTGTGCAGTACAGTCTGTGGGAAGCTGTGATAATGTGGACGTCGTGCTTTCGTAAAAAAGTCTACTAATAATCCTAACTGTCTGCTTTTTACCGGTTGCGGTTTACCGTTATAATCCTCCATTACAGTACACCAAAATTGTTCAACTAAACGTTATCGAAATAAAACACTAAGCAATATTTATTTTCCTGCAATAGATAACGAGTATGTGTTTATGTTGGCTCTTAGTCAAATCACGGTCACAAAATTCCTGCGGATAATGACACAGCCACACGATTCTATTCGCGTTGATATCTTGTTTCCGCCTACTTTTTCGAACTTATGGGGGGTAGGGGGATATTCACAATGTCCCCGGTCCCCCCTTGGTTACGCCCTTGGTAACCAACGAGATCGAAAATGAAAATTTTTTACTTAAACGGTTTAGCTTCCCCTCAATATAAAAGCATGTTTTATTGTTTTTTAATTTCCTATTATATAACGTTTACTTATAAATGTACGTTTTTTGTTATATAATAAAGAAATTTTGTTTTTTAGTAATTTGCAAAACATGACAGCGGTGGGATTCGAACCCACGCCTTCATACGAAGACCAGAACACTCATCCCTATTTTGGGAAATTTGCACTTGAGTCTGGCGCCTTAGACCACTCGGCCACGCTGCCTTACAAGAGAATTTGATAGTACCGTACAAGAACGAATATTATACAACAACAAAGGAAGGTTTTATATTGTGTCTATATTGTTGATATAAAGACAAATCATTAATCGCTCGCTAGTCGCTACTGTCTAGCGTAAAATTAATAGTTTTATATTTTATACTTCGCTCCCACTTCAAAACTCCCCAAAACCCATAATATTTAGCTTAGTTTAATTTTGGCTTATTCAGCTTACTTTATAATTTTAGATTATGTAGATTAGTAAGAATGTTGTGACTGCTATCATAACGACCTAAGTTGGAAATTTCCGAGAAAAAGAGGGTCACCAACGGTTTTGTAATGCCCGCTTTGAGAGGTGTACTGCGCCCCTGCTCTGTACAGTTGAACGCCTTAAACTAACTTACGGACAACGGCCATTCGGATGCCAGGACCTAGCCCTTCCCACTTACCAGGCACTCCCTAACCTTGACCCTGTCCAATGTCAGTGGTTATCTGCAGCCATAATTTTATACATTTTCTACTGCATTGCAGTAAGTTATGTTGCAGTCACTTGCAGATCCAGAAATTTATGACGGAGCGGGGTTCGGCCTGCGCCATATCTTTAATAGGATATAATTCAAATATTTTTTAAGTATATTCTAAAAATTTTCATGGGCCAGCTAAAGTCTGACGTGCGTCGAACTGCATTAATTCGTCTTATTTTTGGGCATTTTATTTTGAACTGTCCAGAGGTCAAAAAATGAGTTGGAGATCCGTCACCATGCATGCTCATAGGGAAGCGTTACCCCCCTCCCGTCAGGTAGGTAGAGTGGACAATCCTGCAGCAGAAGGCCGATCTGGCCCCACTCCCACCCGCTGTGAGACCATTAACCCCCTTGCTGATGGACCTATGCGTGATACGTACCGGTGGCGGAATATTCGACCCAAGAAAGCACTGACCGCGCCTTCGTATTGTATTTCATTACGGAGGAGGGGTAGGTAAAGTTAGCTTCCTATGAGTGAGTAAGTACGTACTGACAGCTCCCTCCTTACGGCAATGCTGGATCTGCTACTCTTTCGATCTAAGTACAATTGAGCGCCACGCCCTCATTAAAATAAAATTCAGTTACGCGTAGAGCACGAGGTCGTCAAAGGGCAGGATAAAATTTCGGAATTATTTGGCATTCAAAATTGTTTCTAATTTTTGTCATTTTCTCCCAATTTTGATAATTTCGCCTGATTTGTCCCCATTACCCCATTTTTTGCCTATTTTCAGGTACCAAGGTTGTTACACAGATACCGCTTTGCGTAACAACTTACGAGCGTTGTTACATACTGTTGAATGTAAGGCTGCCATACACACGTGTGTATATGCTGACGATGTCGCCTATTAAGTGCACACGTTTTTTTGTGAACAAGGCAATGTGTCTTTTACTACTTATCGGGTATGTCTAAGCTAAAGGTTTTGCGACCACGGTCCAAGTATATTTCCACTATTTCGCTGTGAACTCTGTTGCGATGTTAGTATATAGCGATGATTACATAACAAAGACTCGGTATTTAGAATTCTGGTTTTTATCAAATAAAGCCCGATTTCTACGGTATCTGGGAACTCGCCGATCGAGGCGTTTAGTATAAGTATTATGTATATATGTCAGATCAGTCTGTTTGTTATTGGTACCTGAAATGAAAGAATAAATATTTTAACTATTTGTTTAGCTGATTTTAAATAGTGGTCTGTTATAGCTGCATGAGGAACGATGAATCAATTTCATTATGCCACACTGTGATGTGAAACCCATGACTACATCATTCTAGGACACCTAAAGCTGGCTTTATAGGCTGCAAGTGCAAAATTCTTAGTTAGTCTGATTTAGTTTGTGTAATGTGACTCGAGCTACTGCTCTACAAGGTCTGTAGCCTCTCAGGAGTACTGAATTTGATGACAGCAGTATATGCATGGTGTGCATCCAATTCACGAGAAGCAAGGAAAGTTTTCCGCTCAGATATTGGGGACAGGGACGCAGCACGCTATTCAGAAACGAACGTGTCGCACAAAAGTGAGGGGGCTTGAAGAAAAAATTGAGGGGTTTGTCGAAAAGTGGGGAGCGGCGCGCGCTCTTGCTGCGCCCCTCAGGGACTAAACATGATCATTTTTCCTATAGCAGTAGGGTCAATTTATCTGCACGGGCGCAGAACGTAATGTGGGTAGGGCTGACTCCGTCACTTTTCGAGAAAAACTGGCCCTTTTAGGCTACCTCCCCATTTTCCGGCAGCGCCCTCGCCCCGCCCCGCACTACGGACCTCCCAAGTTTTGCGTAGTGACTCATCAGTGTTCAGTGCGGTATTGCACTTTTGCTTGTGAGCAGTTAGCGGTTAAGTATTAGTATCTAATGGGTTATAGCGTGCGAAATGGCATTTTTTTTCAATCCTGAGCTGAGACTAGGCTTGGCCTTATGCAGAGGCGCAGCCAGAAACTGTTCCCCACAAAGGCACTGATTGTGCTAGGAAGCACAGGTTAAACGCACCTTTCACAAACACGGACTTCGCTCCCAAGGGTCATCAGCTGATGGTCGGGCAAGGTCTTCAATAGTTGAATAAATTTTTGAAATTTCTTGGGGCTTAACATTTGTAAGCATACTTCGGGGACTATGTAATATTGTCTCAGAGAGGTTGATAATTTGCATAATTTGGCTCTTTGAAATGGTAGCTAATGGGATAGATTAAATAATCAGTTACATTTAGTAAAATTATAGCTTTTTCCGGAATTTACACCGAGTGCAGATTTCATCATAGTTTAGTCTCAGTTGACACCCTCAGAGTACTTTTAAAGCTAACAAATTTTAGTTAAGCGTACCGGATCCAATAGTTTCGAGTATACTAAGTTTCGATTTAGCCGCAGTAGACTAGCGAATATTTAGTCGCAAAGTGAGAATATAATTTTTTTAAATATACGAATTAGAAGAAAATAACGGTGATATACTTTGTCGTATGTTTCATTTAGATTGGGTTTTTATTACCAATTAGAATACTAAAAGCCCGAAATTAACGAAGTAATGTTAATAATAATAATACATCTATTATTATATGATTGTTATGTGATGAATAAACGATTATATATATAAATGTTGTGGGCAATGTCTTCAATAGTTGAACAAATTTTTGACATTTCTTGGGGCTTAACATTTATCTTAAATTTTGTCAATTTGGGCGCGCCCTGGGTAAGCGGAGACGAGGGGTACGGAGCTTCAGGGGAAACAGGGTAGCAGCCAAGGAGGATCGACGAGGTCTCAAAAGGTGTTCGAAGTTCAGGTGGGAATAATCCCACTCTCCCTTATGAGCTTGTGTGATCATGCATTAAACTACTATCATAGAGAAATAAAATAACCTTGCATATGTTAGTTTACACTACAACAATAATTTTATGTGGGATAAATAAACGTATGTACACAGCAATGAATTAATGTCAGACAAATATACGTGTATAAATGCAAATGCAATTATTTTTATAGCAACGGATGAATAACTTAATAGGTAGGTTAACCCAATGCATGTATCAGATCATTGACATTAAGCAGAAGAAGGATTGCTTTTATATTCCCTAAGAAGTCTATGACGAAAGCCGCAATAGCTCAGTCGGGAGAGCGTTAGACTGAAGATCTAAAGGTCGCCTGTTCGATCCAGGCTTGCGGCAGCACGTATTTTGTAAATATTTTCCTTGTAGTCTTTCTTTCTGGACGCTATTGTCTATCATCACCGACTGGATATGACATTTTAATATTTTTACATTGGCTTGAACAATTGTATTGTTTTTCCTTCGCCTCAAGGATGCCCGGCCAATGGCCCACAAAACGCTCACGGCAAAAATTTACACCAACCTAGTAGGCAACGCGTTCCCGTCACAATGCAAAATCATAGGATATTACACCTTACAATCGTCTGGCTGTCAGATAAGAAAAGTGCAAATTCTGCATTGATTCCCCTCCTCAGTGCTTAGCTTCCAACAGCTAGCAATGTTTTATTACATCTACTATAAAGCTCGGTCATCGGGGGGAAGGTCCTCAAGGTGCATGAATTTTCGAAATACATTGGGGTAAAAACATTTTTCATTTTGCCAATTTTTACTTCGGTTTTTGCGTATTTCTGCCAAAATATTTTCCGCGTGTCTTTGGAGGGCGGTGGCGGGTGTTGTGAGTGGGAGCGAGGGGACATGTGGCCGTCCCAATAAAAAATCCTGGCTGCGTCCCTGTCTGCATCTAAAATTTACTTTGTTAAAACCATCAAATAGACTACAAACAGTACTGAGTACCTAGGATATTTTACATCTGCAAGCTTTCAGTCGAGATCAGTAGCGCTATCTAAAAAAGTGCGAGATCTGGACACGACGCACAGAAAGGGGGTCCAGCCCTCCTGTATGTCTGGTCGACAAAAAATTATCAAGGGTCCCCCTTGTTAAAACGTCTCCGCTCTATTTCGAAATGAATCAGCCGTGGAATTATGAAGCAAATTAAGGTATCGGACATTCGGACACCTCCCAAGACAAAATCCTGGGTGCGGAACTGTCGGGACATTGTGTCACACTAATCTGCACGTGCACCCATAAATATATATACATGCAAAAATGCAAGCAAAGAACCAACGTATTACGATCTCCAACAAAGGTGATATGAAGCATGGATTTATGTCCAATGTCAATGCAATGCTTTGTCAATTAACCTAAAGTATTGGTAGTTATCGAGTTTCGCATATGATTTCCAATGTAAAGATCACGTAGTAAAACACTGCATTCTTGAGTTGTCGTGATGATCGCACACCATCATGACCAATAAAAGTGGTGCATTCAAACGATCACGTCTTGCACAAAATTTGCCAAAAATATGACCAAAGTCATTGTTGAAATGACTTTGGTTGACAGTACACGACTACGATCAACCGCATGCTATAATGCTACCTTACTTTTCGCAAGCTTGGCGTTTCGGCACACAGAGAGCTCGCCTTATAATCCAGGCATTCGGTGATTGATAACGACTAACTTCTTTGTTCTTCAATGCCTTACAATTTTGGTTTTTTGTGCCATATTTGTTTTATTTTTACGTGAAGTAAGTGTCGATAGCAGAGGTATGCGCGTGCAGAAATTATTAAGCCCGCGGGTACCCAGCAGATCAGTTGGCTGTCCACCGCCACTAGGCCCGTATCCGCGGGCTCAATACGTATTTCAGGCCCGCAAGTTATTGAATCCTTAATGGCTCAACATATTTATCGCTTTACGTTTTAAAGCCATTCTAATCTTGATAACTTTTGGATAGCGGATTCTGCACCGCGATCTCGCTCTACCCAGGCTGCAAAACAAGGATGTCATCCGCTTTCGCAGCCCACCTCCGTACCGCCCAACCAACCACCAAAATGGAAGCTCGTTGGCATTCATGGAGGCTGCCCTTCCCGTGCCCAGCACAGGAATTGGTAGCGTTCTAAAAATACCGTAATTTGCACTTCTGCAAGGCCTAGTAAAGGGACTTCCTCGTGGTCTTCAGCAGCCACTTAAGGGAACTGCCTAGTGGCTTCTACAATGCCCAGTAACGGGAACCGCCTAGTTTCGCGTGCAACTGGAGTGAATTGAGGCCCATTCGCAGTAGATGTTATTTGCCGTTGTGCTGCATGAAATTTCTTCAGTAGTGCACCGATGAAGCCAAAGTCGTCTGTGTTTGATTGTTCTTAAGCTTTGCTCGATTTTTTCCCATAAAGTCAACGATTGTGAACGGTCCTGACCAGGAATTTTGAGCCTTTTCGACCAGCTTTTCTTGCATTATACAGGAGAACTTCATCGCCAATCCTCAGCTGGGGTTTTTGACCGCGCTTTCGATCATTAACATTGGTTTTGGAAACCTCCTCCACAGCTAACCGGGACACGGTCATTTTAGCCATTTCAACTTCCGGATTTTCATGTTCGTCATAATTCCTGATGTCATTTTAAAAAAAGTAAGGTTTTCGACCAAACATTGCTTCAAACGGTTGAACTTTGCTCGCACTTTGTGGAACACACCTGTAGGAAAATAGAGCTTCATCGATGCAGTCATCCCATTGCAAAGATCTATGAGCTGTTGCCATTTTTTGCAACACGAACTGCAGTGTTTGATTGAAGCTTCCACAAGCCCCTGACTTCGGGGATAATAACTTGACGACACCCTACGTTCAATTTTGTTGATGATCGTCAATTCGTCCATAATTGCATTTACAAATTCTCTACCGCGATCGTAAGATATCACCCCAGGGAAACCTTTGTCCAGAAATATCTTGAACAGCTCCCGCGCCACCGTACTGGCTTGTTTGTCTGGCAGCGCTTTCGCATCCGACCATTTCGAAAAAAGATCCACCAAAATACTAATATGTAACGATTGCCCCGTGTCGATTGGGGAATGCTGACAAGATCAATCTCGAGATGGCACCACGTTGTTGAGACTGGGAGAGGATGTAGGGGAGCATTTGTTTTATCGAAACCCGCAGGATCGACTTTCTGGCAGGTTTCACAACATTTCACATATTCCTCAACGTCCTGCCTCAGCCCATCCCAATAATACTGCTTACATAAAAGGTCCGGTCTCTCCCGAAATGGCTGCGGTCATCATGGTATCTGACTAATATTGCTTTTCTTTGTGCTTTTCTAACATACTTCGTCCCACAAACGTCCGGCTTTCCTTTCGTGAAAAGGATTCGATCACCTTGTAGTTTGAATCGTTGGGCTTTGGATCTTAGTTTACGCTTGTCGGATTTTTCAGTGCAATTATCAGGGTAGGAATTATTGGTCAAAAAATAAACAACATAATCAATATCATCCATAATTTAATACTTGTCTGAAAAAGATAACAAGGTTAAATAACGTTAAATACGATTGGAATTTCGAAGAAACCAGCCTATAGCTTGTGTACCTGTACGTGCGTGCCTCAACTTTTAGCGAGCGAGATGGCAGATCAGCGCGACAGAAACTAGATATTAAAGGTTGAGGGGACAAAGTTAGGCTGTGGGGAAAAGTTGGCCGGCTAACTTTTTCGGGTGAAAACTTAGGCGGGGGAAAAGTTAGGCTGTGACACCAGATTTTGTCACAGCCCGCAACGGCGATAATGTCCAGCTAGGCTAACCTGGACCAGCTCCTATGATATTTTCTGAGCCCATTAGGCCCTGTAAATATGTTAGCTTACAGCCGAGTTGGGCTCTAAAATTGTCACAATGGCAGGTGTCGTATAATATTTGTCCCCCCCCGTGAGATTTTCCCCCCTCTAAAGTATTTATCCCCCGTGAGATTTTTACCCCTATTGTTATTTTTAACAATATGCATGGAGCAAGGGTTCTATAAGGGTCAAAAACAGCCAAAATGCTGCCGCATAGCCTTCTGTAGACAATTTTGGTATTTGTCAAATGTGCATCTGTTTTTTTTTGCGTAAAGTATTTGTCCATATTTTGACCCTTATGGACCCCTAGCACCATGCATATTGTTAAAAATAACAATAGGGGGTAAAAAATCTCACAGGGGAAAATATACTTTAGAGGGGGAAAATATTATAAGACACCGGCCTAGGCTATATATGAGTGTTAAAGAGGACACTTAAGGACGATGTATAACAGATCGCCGCGTATATTTAATTTGGCTTTGGGAAATAAATCATAAAAGATTTAACGTCGAGCACCCTGGTGTACGGATAGTTTGAGACAATTCAAAATATCTTATTGCGCTATGGAGAACATAAGTATACATCCAGACATAGCTAATAGTTAGGCTCACCTAGTTATTTGTCATAGCTACCACTAGTTGGAAAAGTAATTTTCTGGCATGTTTAATGCTTTTTTAATGATGAATAGCGAGTATCCAGGTATTCAAACCCGAAATGCATGATCAAAACTCAAAATAATAGATTTACTACCAGTGCTAAATAAACATGCTGTAATGGTCAACGTCGTCTATGAAAATACGATACATGGCCCAGCCCGGATAGTACAAACATGCAGGCCTAACTAGGCTGTGCACTTTACTTTAGAAGGGCCGGGATCGGCTATGCCAAAACGTCACTAGCCGGATTTGACTATGTGACAGAATCCGGCCCTACGTGCACACAGCTTCAGGTAAACGATACATAAGATAATACAATATGGTAACCTTTGTAATTCCACGTTATTGTGACTATTGGCCGACTACCTGACTATTCTGCAACCATAGTAAACTTTGTATCACATTGAATTTTTAACCAATCTACGATACGATACGAATTCTTGTAGGTACCACGGCTGACAACCATCAAGCCGGGCAGCTGAATAGTTCAGTCGAGCGTGCGCACCTGTTTGAAAAGATCTAACGGTATAACAATTTAAATGTTAAAGATATAACAATTTTGGACAGTATAATTATTAAGGGTGTATATACTAGTATCTCTATCGACAATGCAGAACGTAGTGAAGCATAGGTACACCTACGCCTTTTGCGCACACATCCAATCAGCTCTCGATAGCATACGTTGATATGCTAATTATATGGATAGCACACAATACCGCACAAATTAGAACAAAACTAACACTGGCAATAAGTTTCCCATGCCCCAGAACCCCCAAGTTCAAGCTATCAGCCTCCCAGGACGTAACAGTAACAATTAGGAAATTTGGTTCCATGAATCGTGGCAGCGCCAGATTCCGTACCCATAGAACCATGGATCGCAGAGCAAAATGAACACCAGCCATGTGTTTGCCATGCCCGAAAACCCACAAGTAAAACTTTTCAGCCGCACAGGAAGCATTAGCAAATTTTCGAATTTTGGGTCGAGAAACCACGGAGGTGCCATACCTCAAACCCCATGAACCGAACCTTAATCGAAAAACAAAAAAGAGGCAAAGCCATTTATCATTTTACTACGAAGTTAAACCAAGGAAAGAATCAATTCGAAAGTTAAGATAAAAAGGTTCTTTTCCATTATCTCCCCAGCCCGCGTTTGCGCAAAAACAGCCAGATTCTGGAAATTTTGTGATCTTCGAGACCCTAACTGATCGTTTCAACCAAAAATAGAGTTTTTAAAATTTTAGATTTTTCGGTTTCCAAGCGTCCTCCCTTGGGAACCCAAAATTTTTTCTTAAAATGTAATTTTTCTCATTCGACGCGGCCTTAACGAGCTGAATCGAACAGTGTTATTTTTCACGGGATCCGATTACCGGATCCTAAGTTATCGCCAAAATTATTGGAGGCTGAGAGGCTCAGCAATTGAACATTTTCTTTTGGCCAAAACCCCATGAACCGGAGTCTTAATCGAAAAACAATAAAGTAGTATCTGCATTTATCATTTTATTATGAAATAAAAACAAGCAGAGAAAAAATAACCTTCCTTCCGTGAAGGGTACTAAAAATTGGTAAAAACCTTTATTTTGCTCTCTAACTATCTGTCCAACGACGATGAAAATCATACTTACGCTGCTAGAGGTGCATGTGTTAAAACTATCGCTTTTCAATAGATGAGCAAATTTTTCATCACGGTGCTTTGGAAATTCATATTGGCTCAGCCTGTTGGAAAGCGAGGGTGGCTCGGAGCTGCAAAAATTTGGCCTAGCCCAGATACACAAAAATAACCCCACAACACAGCTCATTAATAATAAACTTCTATTTTATTTATATATAAGAACTAGATTCCGGGGAAGCAACCAATATCGTGCTCCTCCAACTAAGTCCTACAATATAAAAGTACCGGAGTTCAGTATTACTAGAACGTATATACGTCTCTATTTCAAAATTTTCACACTAAAGGTGCACGCGTAAAAGAACTGTTAATATTGAATACAGAAGTAAAGAATATCGCAGACCAAGCTGCTAATAATGAATAATATGAGATCAAAGCTATCTATAAAGAAAGCGCTGATATTCCCAACTACCCTTGTGCCTTTAGTGCTCTAAATTCGATAAAAATACGTAATTTTTGTACCAAATCCACAGCCTTATAAAAAGAAGCATAACTCATTATGCTATTTTGCGGCAATAACAAGTACGGTCAACTAGTTATGCCTTTCGCTACTTTTGGCTAAGCCCAAGCTAAAATTTTCAACGCAAAATAATTTATGCTCGGTTCAGCACTATAATGCTGTGGCGATTAGTATGATGGCAATTTACCGATTACAAATTACATAGCTAGGCATCAAGATTCCGGTTTTGTTGGTTCTGCACATTTTAGTCTACTTGGGAATTCGCCGCCCTAGGCGCTTTAGTACTTTACATATATATTTACTGAAACTTCAACATCAAAATAAAAGCAAAGTTGTAAAGCATATATATTAGAAACAATTTTTCAATTTCTTAGAAGTTATGGAAGATTCTAGATCAGAATATTGAGAACTGTTGCATTTCATCTGTGCTTCTAAGGTTTTGCTCGCCCTCAACTTAAGCTCAATCATATTTGACAAAGAGTGAGTACTGTTACTGGGCTATCCGACGTCGGGAACCCAGGTAGTGCTTCGAGCCTGGATATATACTCGGATATTAGATTTTTTGAATGATACCTAGAATATATTTTCCGCCGCCTAACCGGAATATTCTCTTCCTAAATTCAGGAATATTATAGGTAACCCAAAAACAAAATTTGGTGCTGTAACAGTAAGCAGCTACACATAGAGATACACATGATTCACAGGAAGTCCATGTTCCTATTTTGAGCACCAAGAATTTAAATTCGGGCACAACGCTTATCCAAACAATACGAATTTCTATTATATACTTAAGCTAAAGATCTTGGTCACCGGTATGTGTCAGACACTATTGTGGTACTAAGTAGTCTCACGTATTAAAAAATTAATTTGCATTGCAAAAATACAAAAGAAACCCTATAACAAAAATAGCTTAAGTTCTTGAACTTAGGTGCGAATTAGCAAATAGGCAATAAGAAACTAACGAATTCAGTCCCGATCACGGCAAAATAGTAATTTTATATCATGTTATATCTTACGTAAAGGATTACAACGGTTTGTAAGTTTTTAAAATATTGGAAACAACCTGTAGAAATAGCTGAGTAGGTAACTATATATTAAACCCAATTTAAACAGCCTAAAATATGTTCGTCTAAGCTTAAACATACGCGCGCAGGTCGGGGGCCATTTTTGAATTGCTGACAACGGACGGATCATGGAGACGAAAAACAGTCGAAAATTTAAAATGTGTATCTGTAACAGTTATGGAAAAACCTATAACGTAATGACAAGAATAGATCCATGTACGTGTTTATGGAAAGCCTAAATACGTGTTGTTCTTTATACAGCAAATTCGTTAAGTTAAAATTTGAATATCGAGTGCGTCTTTTTAACACTAAGCTTGAGCTTAACTTTAGCGCAATTTAAGTTAAATTTTGATTCAAATGAAACTATACCCGTATTGAAAAATGAAGTTTCCTACTATTGGGAAAATTGTTCCTACCTAATGTAGTTAGGAAATTCCATCAAAAAGAAAAAAGTTCTTCATAATATAATACATATTATGTAGCAATAAAGTCGCAAAATAAAAATTGCCTGAATAGTAAGGAAGGCATTACTGAATTTTCTGTGCTAATTTCTTTTTGGAAATATTTCCAATAGATTTTCGTATTTATAGGGAGAGCATAATATCCTAGGAATTTCCAAGTTCAAAAATTTCATTAACGATTCACACAGTCTGAGTCAAGATTGTTTCAGAGTTAAATTTATCTCATTTACTGAGTCAGCCTGGAACCAGCTTAGCTGAGTCAAATTTGACTCAGCCGCTTGTGCAAGGTTAACGGTGTAAAGAGGACTTCAAATATTAAAAGCTAAGACTTAAGAGACCTGATTATTGCGGCCATAAACGGTAAACGTAAACAGCGTGCATTATGACTAACAATATTGGAAATTATTAATATGAAGAAGTCTCGATCTTGTTAGCTATAAATCATGTCGCGAACGAGTTGGGATATCCAAAAAGCTTAAATTCTAATCTAGCTATTAGATGTAGAGATAAAATGATATAGTTAGGTTCTCAATATTATGATCCCGAAATTTAATTCTGGTTGTGATGTTTATTTATACAGGGGCTCTTTAAGTAAGTTTTACACTTTTAAACTACATTACTTTGTAATCAGTTGACTAATTCAAATGATGTTATATCATGTTTTAGACCAATATCTTACATAATTGTTGATAAGATAATGGCGCAATATCACTTGCCGCTTAATGACAGAATCCTAGCTATTCGATTATACTCTAAATACAACAATGCTGCTAACGTAGTTCGATCATAGCGCCAGTATGCCGACTCGCCGACTTTTATATTTAACGGAAAGGTTAATCGTCAGAATTGTCGTTATTGCGGATATGAAAGTCCTCATTAAATTATTGAGTATCAATAGCACGCTGCTGGAACCACGGCTTGAGTCGGCATGCATTTTGAGGGAATAGTTGAACCATTCTTCTTTGATGAAACTGTGAATGGGGACAATTGTCTGGAAATGTTGAACCAGCAGTACCTGCTGTCTTTTATGCAGCTTCCCAATGGTGATGAATTCTTTCAACAGGGCGGTGCTTCGGCTCATTACGCAACGCGGGTTCGAGAGTGGCTTGACTAAAACTTCGCTGATTGGATCGGAAAACGTGGCCCATTGAATGGCCCACAAACTCGCCTGAGTCGACACCGCCGGATTTTTTTTCTCTGGGACGCATTGAAGCAGAAAATCAACAGCCAACGACCAAAGACGATCGAAGAAATCAAGGACTGTGGCTGAAGAGCTGACTATTATGAAGCCAGAGCTGCTAAAAAAAATTTGCCGAGTTGTGCGTTGTCGCCTTAAGGAAATCAGTCAACTGTGTGGCTCGCAAGTGGTCTTTTAGGTAATAATTGATGCTGTGTGCAGTGGAATAGTTATTTGCCATGAATAATTATATTTTGAACCACATTGTGGTTGTTGAGCAATTAAGCCGCAACCAGAGAAAGTAACTTATGAAACACCCTGTATACGCCAAAATTATTTCTAAGACTTTTTCGTGGGACAGCACACAACGTACACCATTCCATCCAAAGCTAGCAAAATAACACAACCCTTTTCATGCTGGCTAGGTACTGTGTAGCAATACGCTATTAATTTGCTAGAAGCAGATGCTATCATTTTATTATCTAGTTATCACAGTCAATCCCTAACTGAAATCCAAACTCATACCCAGTAATAAATCAGAACGGAGGTGACACAACTCGAGCGGCTAGGTTGAAAAATGCACTGCTGGTTTTCTTATTTTTTCAAACTTAGATCAACACTGTATACAGCCCAAAATTTCATTTACTATGTGCGCGTAGAAATAGCATGTCTATCTTATCTCGAGCTCTCGCAATATCATCGTGATGAAATACCAAACTGCTGGTAACTGGCACGATTATATAATGGCACTTTTAAACTTTCTGCCTCCGAACCTTTCCTATCATATGCTGCATTGCTCAGTCTGCAGCAAGTATTCGAATTTTGTCGTTCTTTATGCCATCTTCCTTAGCCACCATGTGCATGTCTGCTCGCAGCATTGTACGTATGCCGAAGGAAATAATTTTTAGCTCGACGCTATCCCACCCTACTAGTCTTATTTATAAGTTTTGCTACCTAATATGAACGTCGCAGATACACTAACTGGAGCAAAAGCTGCCGCTTACAAGAAATATCAAAGTTAGAGGCGATTACCTGGATAGTTTAGTCGGATCGGGTACCCGGGTAGCGATTTACTGCCTGATGCCCATGCCTAGATTTAACTCAACATATGCGTATTTAAGTAAAACTAAGGCGATACTCTACGTCACACGTACGTATACAAATAATAATTATTGTTAGTTATCAAAAACTTCAATCTTGGGATTACGGAATGACTGATTGTTCATTTGAAACTGTTACATGAAATCGACAAATTTAATCACAAACAACCATGTCATTCGATGCGCTCAAGTGTGACAGTGTGCTATCCATGTTACGAAATGGATCGCGAATACCGGAACTTTGTGCCGCAAATGCTATATCTGATGGCAATGACCAACATATCAGCTGTAGTTTCGGACGCAATTGCTTCAAGGCACGAAGTTCAGCTATGCCACCAGCGGTGAATGCTGTGAATAATAATAAATCAACCTTCACTAAACATGGAAATACACCAAGAATATACTGCATTAATAACAGTTTCTTTATAAAACGACGCAATTCAGAAAATAGAAGGCTTTATTCTAGATAAGCAATCTGCATAAACCAAGTACAAATAAAAATACTTTAGTTTATACTTCTAAAGATTAGATCATGGTAATGTCTTCCCGTAGCCGGGGTGTGGCCTGGGAAAATAGTGTTCCCTTATTTCGAAGCACGGACCCAGTTCACGCCCCTGGTAAAAGTTTTAGCAAATTTAAGAACCATCGTTACATGTAAGATATGAAAATAGCGCAATACATTAATGTTTATGTTGTATAGCGAGAGCGTAAAATTTTGCTTCCGTGTCGATTTAATCAACTTCTTAGCAGAAAGGTTTACATACACCGATTCGTTGGCGACTGTAAGGAAATGCGCATTCTTTCAGACGCATTATTACTGATCTAGCTTTGCTTGCATTTCCGATTTAATTATTTAAAATGATTAAATCGAGTTTTACGCGCTATTACTTTTCGAACCATATTCGGGTATACCACTACTGACACCTCTCTTTACATAAGTAAAATTCTATAAAAAATGCCGTTAGCGATGCAACATCAGGAAATGTTTCAGACAGACCAGTCCAAAAATTTATTTTAAGCCAACACATATAAATTTTTATCTGCCGCGTAGCCAGTCCATTGAGGTTTGTTTTCGAGGCTGTTTTGAATTTCACCACTTTACAGAGATGTTATCGTAACATATATATTAAATAATTACATAGGAATTTGGAAGTTCACCAATAATTTTAACTGCCTGCCGCCTGCTACGTACACCAATCCATGCGCTAATTAGCCGTGCACTTCCTTGCTCTGTGTGCTGCCGATTATTTATCATAGATTTATTATGTAGCCATTATTGCTTTTATCATTAAAGTTTTATATGAATTTTAAACAATAAATTGGTTTACGACAATTTATCAAATATATTGTTATTTAATTCGACAAAGCAAAATAACGTAAGCGGCTGCACCACAGCTCCTGTCACCACTATCAATGGCCGATCCGTCTGCCAAAACAGCAGATCCAATTCATGTCTTGTCCAACTATCAGTACATTCAACACCATTGACAATAGTGTTTACATTAGTGTTCGTATGAACCCAGTGCACGTGACACAGATTTATTTGGCTAAGATGTTCTTTAACCATAGGTTCCTTAATCAAGATAGCAATTATATTTTAGAGTACGAAAGAACGATGAGCTAGACGGCCAAGTAGGCCAAATATCGGTCATAGTAATCCCAAGGATCAATTCAAAATTATAAGGATTATATTGAACCCAACGATTTTACAGGTCTCAAATAGCTGGTCTTTTGGCAGAATTAAAGCATGTGGAGAGAATAAAGTGACACGGACATTTCACAGTATCACAGAAGACAACGGTCACGAATTCTGAAAGGGGGCAGCCCCATTGATCCGAGGGCCTCAAAATTATAGGTCGTTTGTGCACTCATTTTTTGTGGGGAGGGAGTAGAATGACACGGCAATTTGACAGCCCGGCATCGTATCACAGGAGAATACATCAGTCACGAATTCTGAAGCAGGACAGCCCCCATTGATCCAAAGTTCTCAAAAGTTATATGCCGTTTGTGCACCCATTAAGTAGCTGCTATTAGCATAGTTTAACTGAAGACCTCGTGGTCGTTCTAGGTGTTGTTTAACCTATATCAAGTTGCTATAACTCTTGTAATTTTGCTCATTATAAATATAATCCTCAGAATGTGTTAGTATTATCCTAGGTCGCGTGGCATGTTTTATAAGCTATGGTTATTTAATTATCAACTACTCAATTTCAGAATTAGGTGAACGGGTTGTTAGAATATTTATGGTGAGCAGTATATAGGTACTTATCTATTTTCCTAGAAGGATATGTGCACGGTTATGTGGGTTTAAATTTATATAAGAGATGATTTTAAAACTAGGGCCCGATTTTCTTTTAAGGTATGTTAAAGGTATTGATGTTTGCAGAACAATTTATTAAAGCGCGCTAAATTTGTATTTTTCTACTGCATTATAACGAAACCCCAAATGCAAGTGGAAGCACTATTCATAACCAATCTAAAAGCATACTTACAAAAGTCACCGGCAACTACTGTTGAAAGACTAGTTAAACTCCGGATTGTGTCGATGAGGAACGTTTCAGTCAGCCCGGTAACATATGTTACATTTAAAAATTCGAGGCTCGTGCAATATTTGCCCAGCACTGCGAGCGTGCTATCAGTGAGATGTTTGCAATGCCGCAAGTTCAACCATTTTAGTTCAGGCCACTTCTAAAATTTTAAAACCATTATTATACTGTTACTGTTTAAAACCAAACAGCTAAACCCAGCAGATACAAAATAAAACCTGAAACAGTGGGATAATAATTTACAAAAATTGTTAAAAATAAATTAATCCAAAAAAATTTAGCGTTCACTGAAATTACCGTAGTGCCCAAAAGTTAAATAGGTTAATTATAAATAGCCCTGGAAAGGAAAATAAAAAATCAATCGAAAAAAGTGAAAAACAAAACGATTTGTTTGAAAATAACACCACGGTACCGCTCTTCATAGTGCAAACAAAAGCCAGATAATTTCAAATTATGGCTTCTCAAAAGTTGGGGGTTTTGGTACTTTTTGGTATACTCTGGGAAAAAGGATGGCTCCGTTGGGCCCCACTGGCGAAATTTTGAATTACCCCGGTAAAACATGGGCTTTCCCCATTAAAACACGCCCAATTTGTAAAATTGCAAAAAAAAATTACAAAAGCACCTTTCTGAACTAAAAAATTTGATATTTTTGCAAAAAGGTTTAACCTGAATAAGGACGTTTAGCCACCGTTTCTGAGGTCGTTTATTAATAATTTTAGGTTTTTACCTTAAAAATTTATATATTTCGGCTCCACACTTCGCCACAAAGTTCAAACCAAAGAACCCCAGTTCACGCCCGCTGCCAAAATCCGGCACCCCCAGCTCCGAACCAGGGGTGCGGTTCATGCCTCTGGAAGAGTTTTCAGAGAATGGAGAAACCAGAAATTTATTCTTCAGCAGTTTTTATGTGACACAGTTACAAGATATATAGCTACAGAGATTACGTTAAACAAGCGATCTAATTTATAGTTGATCCCTGATAAAGCGGTAATAAGCCGACATGTCAAAATACCAGCAGGTTTAGTTCAACATTATGCAACTGAACAATAAGCTAGTGTCTATTACACCGAGACTGCATAAACATCATAAATATCTTACGCCATTCAGGTAACATATTACAGCAGCTGCGGCATACATGACAATAATTATTATAGTTTAACTAGAAGCAATAATAACTTAACCGATCTCTGTTTCAAAAACAGTTAATAATGCTTGGACCTCGTGAATAAGAACTCGCTACGTTTATGGGTTCTTTTAAAGAAATGTTACCTAACTTTACAACATAGGGAACCAAAGTAATTACTCGGCATTATTCAACTACACAGAGCTCCAAACGGTCTGAAAAATGAGCCAAATATCACCCTTTAAATAAACAACCGTAAACGCCCTGAAAACAATGCATGACCAACAAAAGAATACAGGCTATATTAAGGAAATCCATTTAATCTAACTTAAAACCCATAATACCTTTGAAACTGGGATCCTTTAATTATGCTGAACCTTATATAACACGAACACTGTAGTCTACATAGCAGAAAATCAATATAGGCAATTCCAATTGCATTGAAATCAATAGAAAACCAAACAAGTTTCTACAGGCTAAGTTTTGGCAATCGAGTTAGTTGATTTTAAAAGCATATAAACATCTGAAAAAGCAAAATGTAACCATGTTGGACTCTAGATAGACATAACCATCATATGCAGGGTATTTCATGGCCGAACAGACACCAATTAACGGAAAAACACGCAATAACATGCAGAAAAAAAAAACGAAGAAGGGAAGAAGAACTAAAACGGCACCAGAGAACCCCAGTCAGAGAAAGGCGAATAGCAAGTGATGCCTGACCGCAGCGCCGGTCCCGCCGCGAATCGAGCAAACCGTTATCCACATTTCGCAAAGAACCATTAAAGCCGTTTTTGACCACTTTTACACGGAAAGTGGGATTGCAGCTCTTAGCTTTCTACTAAAGGGCAATAGTCATCACTTTTTCTACAATACTTCCCATCAATTTTATACGAAATTCACCCACCCGAAAATGAGCTAAGAAATAGAGTTACAGACAGAAGTAGACGCGGACGGAAGCAATTTCGTTCGGGCGCGGACGGAAGCAATTTCGTTCGGGCGCGGACGGAAGCAATTTCGTTCGGGCGCGGACGGAAGCAATTTCGTTCGGGCGCGGACGGAAGCAATTTCGTTCGGGCGCGGACGGAAGCAGATTCGTTCGGGCGCGGACGGAAGCAGATTCGTTCGGGCGCGAACCGAAGCAATTTCGTTCGGGCGCGAACCGAAGCAATTTCGTTCGGGCGCGAACCGAAGCAATTTCGTTCGGGCGCGAACCGAAGCAATTTCGTTCGGGCGCGAACCGAAGCAATTTCGTTCGGGCGCGAACCAAAGCAATTTCGTTCGGGCGCGAACCAAAGCAATTTCGTTCGGGCGTGAACCGAAGCAATTTCGTTCGCGCGCGAACCGAAGCAATTTCGTTCGGGCGCGGACGGAAGCAAATTTTTTTCCGAAACAGATGGAAGCAATTTTGTTTAGACGCAAACGAACACAATTTCATCTGGACGCGAACGAACGCAATGATGCCCGTCTTTGCGCACTTACTTTTGTCCGTGACTGTACGTTGGCAGACCGACATATTGCTCACAATTTTCCTCGTCACCAGAAGATCCGGTCGCTTAACACACTACGCAACTCTTACCTTTAATACCGGTACGAGTACGTGATCCGTAGCTACGTATGAGGCACTATCGAGATTTAGAGATTCTAACTCTGGACAATTCCGAGATGCAACTGTTAGGGTCTTTTCGTTGATAACGCATGCCCAAAAACTGAAACAACACAATACAACGGAGCATTACCAACGTGACCGTGGCAGCAATATAGGATTCCTCAGATTGTGCGAATTTTCAAACATTTTCAAATTTCGTTGCTCGATTTATACATTTTTAAATTATGTCCAGCCAAAATTTATAGGGCAGTAATAATGCGTATAGAACAAGACACTGCAAATCTTATGACTGAATTAGAATATACGTATTTAAGCGAATCTAACCGCGTTTTTGTGTTCGTCACAGGGGGAAAATTCGGCACCGTCTGTCCGTCCGTCTATTGAAGTCCGCAATAACTACTGGGCCGATTTTAAAAAACTTTTTTTGTTTGAAAGGCCTAATATCGGACAGGTGCAAGATTTATAGATTTTGTCAAAATTTGCTTTAGTTAATTAATAATTAACTAATTAGTTAAGCGTGTCAGCCTATTTTAAGCATTTTCAAACAAAAATTGCTTATTTTTCAATAAATAATTATTATAAAGCTATTATTTTGGTGCGTATATTACATCTCGTCGTGCTGATTATGAATCTGGTGTTTATTACTATTAGGGAATGTTAAAAATATCCTAAGTAATTAATTTACTAATTACTAATTAATGCTTAGCTAATTTTTTTAAAATTTTGAAACTGTGCGGAAAAGAAAAGATTTGCACACGGAGGTTTTCTATGACGCTGATCACGACTATATCTCTGAAGCTCTAAAACTTGGCCGTATGTGCTAATTAATTAAGTAATCATTTAGATAATTAATTTTATGCAAACTTTAAAATCACCTTAAATTGCTGATTTTTGACCCTCGGGGGATTTCGATATCATGAATATGTGACTTTTATACCTCTATGATTTTATCGTGTTTGCTAATCAGTTAAATAATTAGTAGATATTACCAATGAATTTGTTAATTTTTATCTTGGTAGCTTTTTGTAAGGAGGATTTTACATCAAATGTCTAAAACGTGATACTCAGTATAAGTTGATTAAATATTTAGTTGAAATATATATATATGTATACGTAAATAAGATATTATAATATACTCTGACTATTGCTCCGCTCACTTTTTGTAATTTATTACGTTTACTAGTATACTCCTATAAATTTCAGCTATGAATATTGGCGAATTCAGTACTAACACAAAAATTCATACGGCGGAAATGTATGAAAATGAAAAATAGCGGATCGCAGAATTTACTAAAAACAGATATCAAGAGAATGTATCCTTTGTACACATCAGAAAAGATCTGGTTGATTTATACAGAGAACGCAGCCGAAAGTGGTCATTTTGACGTAATTTCATACGGCTATTTATTTATGTCATAAAACTAGTATCTCACGAGCGAGGGTGAAACCGAGCAAGCGCGGTTTCACTATAGTTGTCATTATGTCTAACCCATTGTAACAGGTTTTGTGTTTAAAGTACATAACACCTCAAAACCTCTGAAGGATATGCTGTTCTCATATTAAAGAAAGACCATCATCGTATTTTGTGTGTCGCCAAAAGTGTAATGCCTTAACTAAAAGCCTAAAAATCAACGCATAAACAAATAAGTGACAGCAAACTAGGTTATTTAGATAAATTGAATTCGTCGACGGCGTGGTACAGTCACAATGGATTCCAGATAACCAATCGTATTCAACGTTCCCAAACCATACAAAGACCTTTCTAAATACCCCAAGCGAAATGGATGATAAATAATATTTGTATTGATATTATTACTAAATAATTTAATATTAAAATTATACTAAAATGTATTTTCATTAATTTATCTGTTTATTTATAAGACTTACTAGCCGTGACAGTGGTGAAATTTGACAATGTCCGTTATTGGGTTTTACGGTGACACGCATAACTCAACGTTTGAGCGGATTGATTCGCGCGATATCTTATTTCAAAGCTTGAAATCTCTACTTATGCTGTTTAACTTTATTCGCAAAAGTCTGATTCCAACATCTTCCCTCGAAAAAGCTGGCCAAAGGGGCTCGAGTCGGGTCCCGAAAATCAAGAAACTTCTAAAGTTTCTTAATCCATCTAGCTCCCGTAACCCCAGGGCAGCTGATCCCCTGTGATTATTTTTTAACTCCCGTAACCCCAGGGCAGCTGATCCCCTGTGATTATTTTTTCTGCATGCATGCAAAATTTTTACAGTTGCGTTTAATTCGTTGAGAAAATGCCAGTATTATGAATTTTGAGACGAAGGCAACTGAAAGGGAGCGAGCGAAAAAAGCGGGTTTTCCACTGACAGCGTTAGAGGGAAAGATCCTGAAAGTTTCTCTTTTCTCTATCAGTGTAACTCTTAACTCATCTTCGGATGTATGGATTTCCAAAATTTTTTTGTTCGATAACGAAGATAATAACGATGTGCTATTAGTTGAACGGTAAGAGATCCGACTTGACCTTCCGTGTTAAAATAGACAAAAACTGGTTTCAATGGTTTTTTTGCCAAATCTAAGAATGCGAGTACCTGTGTTTCGCAGCTCATATTTTGCGATCTCAGTTAACACGACTCCAGCATGTATACATGAATATTTCGTGTCTTTTGAATAGGTTTGTGGTCGTGGCCTGTCCAAAGTGGGGGACCCCCACTTACCTAATCGCCCATGTTCGTGAGATTTTCCTCCACGTCCGTCCCCCACTCGGCCGAAACCCCCATGTTCAACTAATTCAAAAATTTTTTATGTCTAAAAATTTATGTTTTTTGTTTGCAAATTGTTTTTTAAATATTAATTACCACTATTATAATGCTAACATATCGTTTTTTAGCTTAAAAATTCATCCACGGTAGTAAAACTGCATGAAAATATGGAAATATCTAGCATTTTTAAGCAAAAATTAGCTCCACACTTAAAATAATTTTCCCCCGAGAATGAGCATGGGGGCCCCAGGGTTCCCCCCCACTTTTCGGAGGGCTGTGGACAGGCCAGGGGTCGATGAACCAGATTTCCACAATATGGTTAGGCTTCAGGAATATTTCATGCTTTTTCAGTGGTTTGCAGTGACTTTTGGGATGACTAACTCTGTTTATATCATGCGAGCTGACCCTATTTTTTATTTGTTTTCTTGAAAAGAATTTAGAACGGTTCATATTGGTATGCGAGAAACTAGTATTGCGGGCACCCTGGCCATTAGTCCCATATCGCACAAATCCTCAACCCGTTCTACAGAGATTTCATGGTAAAAGTAAACACAGAAATGGTTTGTGACGTACGGTGGGCTTCGGTCTCAAGATGATTGTATTTAGTATTGGAAAGGTTTGGATGCCAACTTGAGAACTGAAGCCAATATGTTTCAATTTAGGCGCATAAATAAAATTTGGTTCGTGATTTTCTAGTCAGTTCCAGATTATTTATACATCTTTCGATATCAGTATCGGACACTGAAGCCGATATTGCGATATGAATCATAATGGCGATAGTAATCAGGATTTTGACACTTGAATACACAGCTTCGCACTAGGCCTTTTCTTGAATACTAAGGTTATGAAATCCTATTTGAGTTGCAACTGGCATTGAACATTCTTTCTTGGGTGCCGAAAGAGCTTAAACGAGGTCATAAGTGAAGTTAACTAAAATCATGCAAGAAGTATAATATCTAATTGTTGTACATAGCCCTAGATAAAGTCGTGAGGTAGTCTAACACCTTGTACACTGATACGTACCTGGTCGGTACAATCCTGTTACATAAAGTAAAAGCATGCAATAATATGCTGAAATTTGAAAAATATTTCTGGCAGAGTCAATGAACCATATACGAACACACAGCGGCTAAGTTATAGAACTCAATGACATGATTCTGGACAGTTGTCTTCGTGAAGAGTTCCCGCAAAAAGTGTTTTTCATCAATATTTTAGATCTCGATGAGTTGCATGAGATAGGGATAGCGGAACACTGTGCCCGTATGGCCAAATCGGACAAGAAACCCATAAAAACTAACTATGTGCCATAATAACCTGGAAGATGGGAGGGAGCTCTTAGCGTTCAAACTAAAGGGCACATCGTAATCGCTTTTATAGAACAAAAAATTTGCAGAAACCCTGCCCACTCCGACAAACAAGCAATTTTTGCGATTTTCTCTCTACCGCCCTCGGTGGACACTCCGCACGCTCCGTTTCAGTAATAAAACAATAAATACCTCAAGTCTAAATGATTCAACGATGGTACCAAAAAAGGCCTCACAGTTTTATCTGTTAATTTCGATTGAAGAAACCGCTTCCGACGCATAATAAGCCTGTAATTAAAGGTTTACACATAGGAAAGCAGTACAAGATAGATAGTCAATACTGAAACGAAGGTTGCTATATGAGTCATTCATAACCATCACAGGCAGCCTCAGAAACCTGAATCAAATTGACGTATACTAGTCGGTAGTTGAACTACATTTGTGAGCGGAGCTTTGGCTGTGGCATTACGAATGTACTCAATTTTATGTTCTTGTAACTACATTGCATAGGGTATATGGCTTTATCATTGGTAAAAATATTATATTTGAATTCTTCGACCCAAAAACCCTATAGTGGTTTGATCGAAACGATTCTATTTCAATAAATAACGCATATATTGCAAAATTCTCTATTTTAGCTGCATAAGCTTAACTAATTAGCTAATTAACCACTCAAAATTTTTTTAATCCCAAATATCAGGTGCACACTCTAACATGATAGGCTTTCAAACAAAAAAAAGTTTTTTTAAAATCGGTTCAGTGGTTCTTGAGATCAGTCGGACCGAACGAACGGACGGACATCGACCTTTTTACTCCCAGACAGAAAATAAAAACGCTTCGCTTCGCTCCGCTCAACGACTTTTCTTCTTTAATTTATAATAAAACATTAAAGCATTATTGCCAATTTTAATACACTAGTAACTCTACCGAGATTGCAGAACATAGTGAAGCATATGTACCCCTACGCCTACGCATTTTGCGTGCGCATCAAACAAGCTTTCGATAGCATTCGCCGATATGCTATATGTGGACATCACACAATACCAGCACAAGTTACAACACAACTAACACCAGCAAT
>JASANE010011499.1:0-30288 GCA_030248225.1 Trileptium ribeirensis
TGTATACATAAATTTTTTGCTCGGGCTGACCTATGAAGGTATATATTTGGGAGAAAGGTAGCAGATTTGGCATGGTGCTTGACTTGTAGAAGTATTGTATCATTAATTTTTTGCTCGTACTCACCTATGAAGGTATATATTTGGGAAAAACGGAGCAGATTTGGCATGGTGCTTGACTTGTAGAAGTATTGTATCATTAATTTTTTGCTCGTACTCACCTATGAAGGTATATATTTGGGAAAAACGTAGCAGATTTGGCATGGTGCTTGACTTGTAGAGGTACTGTATATATACATTAATTTTTTTGCGCCTGCACATGCTTGAAAACATTTAAACAACACGTCTGCAAGTAACGACTTTGTATTATGATTCTTAGCTTTCCGTTCACAAACGGAACCTGTTACGTAAAAAATCACATACATACCGAACCTGTGTCCAATTTGCTAAAAGTAACTTCAGTAAAATTAGTTAATCCATTCTGAAATACACATGTTTCCACTATTTTTGAAGTTGCATAGCGCAACATAGCCAAAAAATAGCTTATATAGTCGCTGATATAAGACAATGTAGGCTTGGTGGGGAGTCGAATATACACCGATTCCGCTATAATATTTTAAGCAATCTGCGAAATCTTTCTGACCTTCCGTTGTTGAGTTATGACAAGCACCAATTATATCCCCAAATGCTTGCAATAGCTATGTGTTCTTGCTTAAAAGTGATATAAAACTCAACTGCAAACTGAATTTGGGATTAAGTGGAATTAAGGATTGCAGTCTCAATCCAACGCTTGTTTTTGCAATGATGATCTAAAATGATTTTAGGCGACTATATAAGCAGAACTTTTTCATATTGAAATAGAAATTGCTGTTGATGGCGGCAATAATGATATACAAATTTGCGCATGTATATTTACACAACTGGGTGATAAATTTTACATAAAAAATAAAAATTCTTCATTACACCTATATACAAATCTTGTTTTTCAAACTATTACCACATAACAAAGTTACTCAGGAAGCAGTTTCTCATCACAACGACAACTTAGTACGAATTCTTTAAATGACGTTTAATTTCAACAAGAAATGCAGAGATCAGACAAACTAAGATATCGAAAAGTAATTGACGAGCTGTTAACTGGCTACGATTATTTTGAAGTTTGGTCATCGCTTCTACACGAAGACAGCAGTAAAATTCTTATACTGAACCACGACATTAATTTAATCGCTGCTCAAGACTTTTCTGTAGCATTGGAATTAGAATTTTTACGGGCGAAAGTATCGTTCAAGTGGAATTATTGAAATGGATCGGGCGCATTGAGCTGAGGTATCCCCAAGTCCTGATAATATGCTAAATATTCTTGTCTGTCAGTGTTACTCATAAGTCGTCATTGGCTTCGTAGATTTTTTTATTCGACACATGTTAGAACCTTAGTGCTTGGGGTTTCTGCTGGTCTCATGATCTGCTGTTCAAATTATCACAAAACCGACATCAATGGAAAACATTTTGATTTTGGCTCTGTGATTCTCACAAAATTTTACATTGTAACGATTGCCACAGCATCGGACCAAAAAATTCAGACTACAATGAATCTTTGATGTACAACATACCTCTCATAGAATATTTTTATAAAGACAACCGTTTTGGGGTTATGAGCCAAATCACAAAAATTCGCTTAAGTCTCAAATTTTCAAAACTTTACTGAAAAGTGTTTTTTGCTTGTTGGAGATTAGAAATGCGGGCTGGTGCCTAATACAGCTAACCTGTTAATCAAAATGTTTTCACTATTTTAAAACTGTTTTGAATATGTCGTTAATACTGTAAGATGCAGGAGGATACTAAAACCCTAAATTTGGAATTTAAACAAAATTTTACGTTAAAAGTTTCCTTCCGGAATTACTGAATACAATGAAAAGAGTTGCATTCGCGTGCTTATTGCTCATTGAATGATGTGTTATATGGATTTTTTATAAGCTGAAAATGTCTGTAGCGATGCAATTCGAAACGTGAATTCGAGATTTGCACGAAATTTGAATTTGTGTACGATTCGAAATTTGAAAAAGTCGAAAACTTGTAATAATCTAAACTTTTTGAAATTAGAAGCCGTAGTCGACGCTTTTCGATAGTCGAATTGGAAACAGATGAAACAAGTATATTATGTCCTAATCCATTTTCAGTTAGAAAGAGCTGAAATATTGTAATGTTTTAAAATATTTGAAATAAGAATTAGCTGAAAAATTGCAATGTTCTAAACCACTAGGTGGTGAAATCCCTCAACCTGTTCTAGCTTTTACAATTCATCTTTCACTGGCAAGTGGCTACCTGAATTTATCAATCCACTTTATTAGCAAAAAGCAGCAATATTAACATGTAAATGCGGAATACCATGTTTTTTCTATTTTCAGCCAACTATTAGAGTTCAAGCAGATTTTCCAGCGTTACGCCTTAAATCATTTCTACGAGTGAGTCCACACTCAACTGTTGAACATATTCATCGCCAATTTTGCCTACAGCAAGATCTCATTCCTCCTGAACGATATGTTATTTGTACCGCGAAACAGCCTGAAACTGAGCTCGAGCATCAGTTAAATCTTTCAGAGCTTGGATCGACTCATTTTATAATTTTACCTCAGTCAAGTAAGTAAATACTTAAACACCGACACATGTTTTACTGCAAATAAACCACTAGACCTTTATTACTCGTTAGACCAAGAGTTTATTGTGTGACAGTCTTCAGATTTACAATATTCACGCCTGCGGGAAGCCGCTGTTTATTTCGGTCTTACTTCCCTCCGCCATGATTGGACCTCCTATAAAATATAAAACATCGTAGTGGAAACCTTGAAAGTTGTCTTTTGCTTCATTTAATTTAGGATGTGTGTACTACGGCCGGATTTTGTCACAGCCCCCCACGGTGATAATGCCTGGTTTGGCTAGCTTGAACTAGCTATTGTGACATTTTGAGAGCCGCGCCAGGCCCTGTAAATATGTTAGCTATAACCGTTCTGAGCTATAGAATTGTTACAAATCCAACCTCTGCTTACGTCATGCAGTGTATAAAATGCTTTGATGCATAGCTTTTTTTTTGGCTTACTGTGCAATCTGTAGTAGCTAACTTTCGATCAGACATTTATTTGCCGCAATGTATAACCCTATTTTTGCGTGTGCTTTGTGTATGCAGGTCTTCAATTCGGAAATACGTGGCCTAAACGTGCAAACGATAATTTAGCTCAGATTGGACTGCAGAGAAAACTATTAAGTACTTTTCGGCTAAGAGTTTACCCGGTAGCGAAAACATTGACTGGCAAAAACACGACAGAAACAGTGGTTAGGAAAGAGAAATTACTTGAGTATTGAATCTGTCTTTAACAATGACTAATGCAAGTTGAAGATCAACTGGTTATGTCTAATATAACAGATTGCATACTTCGAAGTTCATTATAGTGTCAGAAAACTCGAACTTAAAATGGCGGAAATTGTCTTTAGGATGCCGAGACATTCCACATAAAATCATAACTATACGAGGTTCTAGGTCTCAGAAGCGCAACCGGTGTTTCGGGGCTCCGTTTGCCTCGGAAGCATCGCCCAGCCGGCGTTTGAAGAAGGGGTGACGGTGTGGCGCCTTCGGCGCTGTGTGGGCTGGGGATTGGGCGGGAGGTGCGGCGCCTAGGCCGCTGCGGGAGGTACGGGTGCGGTGCCTTTGCCGGCTATGTGTTTGGCATCTGAGGGCCGTCAAACGCAGTGATGGAAGGCGGCACTGCCCCCTCCCCAGCACGAAGACAAAGGTGTTGGAGGAGTGCTACGCCGTCGGCGTCGGGGCCTTCGATGCTGCGGCGCCCTGCGACTTTGGCGCTTGGACGAACGTGGTGCGGTCGGCGTTGGGGATTAGCGCGGTACCTTTGTCGCAGGGGGGATGCCTTGGGCACTTGGGGGAGCGGGGGTGTAGCTGCTTGGGCGTTGACAGGGTAGCCGGTTGCGGGGCCATTGCTGCTGGGAGGTGGGAAAGCGTGCGGCCATGTCGGTGTTGAAGCGTGCTGGGTGCAGCGTCGGCAACGCTGGGACGAGTACGGCACCCTCGGCGTTTGGAGAGGGGGAATGTGCAGTGCTTTCATCGCGGGGGAGGGGTGATGTGGCGCCGTGGGCGCTTGGAGGAAGCGCGGGTGTGGTGGCGGGAGAGGGGGTGCTGCAGAGGCCAAACATATGGGCGGCGAAGGAGCCCCAGCTCCCTTCTCCCCAACGGCCAAGCCGCCGCCTTTGGCGTCGCGGGAAGGCGGGGATGCACGCCGAAGGTGCCGCAGCCCCGCCCCTCAACGCTGAAGTCGAATGAGGCGCTGGATATGTGGGTGCAGTGCCTTAGGTGCTACAGGGTGAATGCGGTGTCTTTAGCGCTGGGGGAAGTGCAGTGCCATCGTCGCGTATGTGTTTGCCGCTTGCGGCGCCGCCAAGGGGGTGTCTGACCAGTTGGGGTGTCGATGTTTTGCCTTGCCGGGAGAGGTCCGATGGCTAAAGGGGTAACCCCTATGCGCATGCATGTTAAAGATGCCAAAGGACCATCGCTTTAAGGGGGAAGACAGTCGGCGGGGAGGGGGTAGGAGTCCTCATACTCCTAAACCACCCCAGGCTCCCGACGACCTCTTCCCTCCTCCCATGCGCATGTATGTATTTAGTATCATGGAAACTAGTACTTAACAAATACGCTACAATAGCCAACACCGTCTATTAATATAAAACATACATGGCCTAGCGGGGCTTGTACAAACGTACTGGTCTAGCTAGGCTGTGCATGTTATTTTGCAAGGACCGTAATCGACTATACCAAAACGCTATGAGCCGGATTTGATTGTGTGATAGAATCCGGCTCTAGGTGCACATATCTTAAGGTAAATGATGCATTATAGCATGTGCTAGGTGTGGTTCTGTTAGCAGAGTCGTTTTTTGTCATTTTAGAGATCAAAACCTTTAAGTTAGATCTCGTTTATGACCCACAATGATGGTCTTGTTTTGAGAGAGATGGTGCGTGGTACGTCTGAAAACTACACCGACTTACCGCCGCCTAGGGCCGGAGCAGCCACCCCCATACCCTCCAAATGGGATGGCCACCACCCTGGCGCACTCCTGGTTGCTCCGGCACTGCCGCCGCCAGTTACAATGTAAATCTAAAGATTTAATGACTGTCATTATCTTCAGTAGAGTAGAACGTCATCGGGTCCTGAGCACACTTGTCACTGTCACGTGATTTTGGCTACTCAATTTTCACGCGTAGTTCAAAAGCAACGTTTTCTTTATTCATATATTTTGTGTTGCCCGAAAATTAATCCTATATTGTACAAGATTTTCCTAAGTTGCTTCGAGGTATTTTTATTTCCCTCTTATGTACTAAAATTATCTGCTGACATAACCAAAAACTTTCTTACAAATTTGCGTATCGGATTCCATACAGTTCCTGAGCATTAATTTATTCTTTAACAGTCATACCCTTAATGTGTGCTGTATAAGGTATGTCTAATTTTTATCGTATCATCCCAATTTGTACTCTAGAAACAGTGTGTCAATTTTATTTTGCGCATTTTAAAAATGAATAAACTATTCTGAAGAATTATAAACCCCAATCTGACAGTAAATATTTGTTTGTCACACCTACAAAAATTTCATAAAAACAACATGTACACCTTATGGGTACCTGAAATTTTATTATAATTCCGCTTTTCTCAGTGTATTTAGAGAATTTTACATTTAAAGCTGTTAAAAGATTTTTTGAAATAAAAAATATATGCTATTTAAGGTTTTTGTCTGATAACCATATGAAGTTCAAGTAAGATTATGTCGGCTAAAACCGTTAAGGCTTCGGTAACAGCAAAATATAGTAATGATATAATTTTATGAATTTTTATATAATAGAAATTTTACTCTTTGTTTTTATTTGAAGGAAAATATGGTATGGATAAAATTGTTACAGGTAAAATTTGGTCGCAGTAAACCTTAAACTTTTTAAATGTTAGGGAAGTTTGACAGCTGCTGTAAAGTCGTAGCAATTATCTTGGGAAAATACTACAATCATAATGCCACTAATAATTTGTTGAAGACATACTGTCACGTAGCCAGGGGGTGCCAAAGAGGCACAATCACCCCGCCTCCACGGGAGTATGTTCACCTGCCCTCGTGTGAAAACAGTTGAAAAATATTAACCTCATATTCTTAAACTATGAAATGTCTTTTTATTCGTAACTAATAACTGCACCTGGGAGAATTGAAAATTGAATGTTTCTTCGACTTATCAGTTGTCTTAGTACAAATATTTTTCTTTTTTTACTTTTGCAAAGGCTGTGTAAATTTTACTCATCAGAACATTTTATAAATATAAAAAATTTTGCGCCCCTGAAATTGGCTTGCCCCCTCCTGAACTTGGCTCGCTCTCCCTAAAGTAGAAATGTGGCTACGTGACTGAATACATCGTTCACATTGACGACGCTATCTTTTGCGCTCTTCGATACTTACAGTAGTACAGTTGCGAAATCATGCAGCGGCCTGCTTTGCTTTGTGATTATATTTTTCAATGGCAATATTGGTATGTTTTACGTTAACATATTTCACAGTTTCACCACATTTATGAACTGGACATACTCTGTGTATGATGATTTGTAATAATTGCCCTCAAAGTCCATATAAGTGAATTGACGAATGAAATCCATCATCACTTCTCACTACAATTCCTAGCATCGAAAAGTATATATGTTTGATTGGAGTTTGTCTCATTAGCACTGGTATTACTTATTTTGTAGTCTAAATATCTGTTGTAGTATATATAATTGATTTAACTTCAGAGCTCGATTTACGACGCTCAACCGGTGACATATTTGGCGTGTTCAGTAGGATGTCGGTTGAGGAAAAAGAACGAACCAAACGCAAAGGCGGTCTGTTTTCAAATATCTTTGCAAAAAAGAATCAACGTGCACCGTCAGTAAGTTTTAAGAACAATAGTTAGGCTATTATACACTAATAGTTAGGCTATTATACGCTAATAGATCGCTGTTTTTATCTAACATTATAAATGGCATTGCCATCTTAACGGACGAAGCTGAGCTCTACGAAATCCTCTAAACTAAGCTAAATCCTCGATGTATATATTTAATTTAAATTTCACAATTAGATAGTTTGGGTTTAGCTAGTTCCACTGATTTTAAATATTGACTAGCCAGCGTAGAGCTTAAGTAATACACAGACCCAGTGCAACGGATAAATATTTAACTCGGTTCATGGATATCAACCATTTGTAGTGGCACATTATTGTAAACCATTCATTTTAAATGTATAGCAATATTTTTTTCGATTTCTGCCCATGAAATGGTTTCTCTGACACTATGTTTAGATAATCTGAGATCGGGAGGAACTAAATAGTACCCCCATGTCTACAGAAGTGACATACGTAAGGTGAAAACGAGAACTAAATTGCACGGCCATATATTGCAAAACCATGAATAATAAAAGCAATATATATAAATTTTGACGAAAATTACAGCTTTTAGCTCTATATACAGTTTTAAGGCTGTTCGGAAAATATCACGAAATAAGCAAAGTTCCAAAACTGACCTCGAAAATGACAGTTATTTAATTTTCAGTGCTGACGTTACTCGTTCCAAAATCCACCATAGCTCAACTGACAATTTTTTGTTACGTATTAAATTTTTTTCAGAAATGAAGCCTAAGTTGAACGCACCTGTTAAGTTAGGAGCCATGTAACGTATGAACCATTCCAAATAACTACCTATGAACCATGTGAGGAAAGAGTTTACAATTACTGAATTATTATTAAAAATTTAGTTTTTTTATTAAGCTGTACCCGTTGTGAAATGCTTACCAAAGTTTCATTTGACATACCACAGCTGTTGGAATGGAACTATGATTTCAACATCAATAAACGATAGCGAAAATTATTAACTCAGGCCTCATTTGTTACTGCAGTGGTTACATAACCAAGGATGTCGCTAATAGGTTTCAATCCCGCTCCATGCTCCGAAATGAATGGCTCCTGCGTTAATGAGTCTAATAACCTTCAGCTGACGGACAAATATTTCTATTAGCCAAGACTCGTTATGATAAAAGACTTCGCAGCGGTTAGTTTCATCTTATGTTCCGGAACACAAATTGTTATAGGTTGTAACTTGACACTCTTGTTATAGGTTAACGTGACTTTCCACAGTTGCACCAAGCTTAATCACATTGCTTTACTAAATTTTATACGTTTTGGTTAAACAACGAATCATTATATCTGAATTTCAGGCTCCTGACACAAATCGATATTCCACTGCTTTTGAATCTAACCGCTATAATTCCAGAGAATACAGTCATGACCAACGAAAAATATCACCGCAGAGTTCCACTGCATCGGATCGATCGTCAAGAAACTTGGAGCTTAATGGACGTAGTGGTAGTCCTAAGAAACGACCTGCTCCACCGCCTCCTGAAACAAAAATTGAAGTAAATCCGATTTTAAAAGGCTTGCTGTGTGAGATTAAGGCTATATTTTGTTTTGGTTGCTTTAGAGGCTTTAAATTACAAAGTTATAAATACATAATTGCTTACCTCAGTATTTAGTAATTGTAGTAAAAATCTAGTGTATATTAATCAGTTCACACTTAATAAGTATCTAAGCATAATAATAAATTATCCATTCTTAAGTGACAGAGCCACTCACCTTGATCGCCAAGTTATCATGGCAAGTTATCAACAATGCCTTCAATTAATAAAGCGCATGTCGTTCGAATATTTTGACAACTTCGAGATTATGACACTGTTTTCGAGCGTTGCTATTGAACACCCTTATGCAAGAATTTGTGTGAAATTCGGGAAAAGTTGAACAAACTTTTATCGCAGTAGTGGATTGCACCTATATATTTCGGGTGCAAGGCTCATACACTAGCCGCTAAGCCATTCTTTAGTTGTTGCTCGGTCCTTTAAGGAACCTCACTAAGCAAGCTAATAACGCACATTTACAAATGTACAGTTCATAATAAATTCAGACAGAGGCGCACCCAGGATTTTGTTTTGGGAGGGTTATAATGTTAGGGGGTGGGTTCAATGCCTTTACGTCATAATGTCACTGCTGTCTCAAAAAAGATAGATCCGGCTTTAGGGCAGAGTCGCATTTGGCGGAAACATTTTTAACAACTAGGAGGCTCTTGATAAGAATTTATTGTTGATACGATCTGAGGGGTGGATTCCAGACTCCAACTGTCAACGTAACTAAACTCAAATAACTGAACTCATCGCAACAAAGAACAATAGGCCTATTTGAAAATACTGTGCATGAAAAGGTCAACACAGTGTCACAGGGCTAAAGTGGACTTGTTATTTTCTACAAAATGAGTCCGATCTTCAGCCATTAACTGAATCATGACATTCTTAATCAGACAGATACGGTAAAAATCTGCCGTTTCTAGAGTTGTTTAAGACGAACTACACATGGTTTTAGTAATCGACGGTGATCTCAAAAAAACCTATTGAACACTTTTACGCAACCCATTGGTAAGAATTGCTTGTCGTTCCAAATTCGCTACAACAAATATATCGGTCTTTGACTTCTGTTAGTTCAAATCGTAGTTAGTTATTGATTGAGTAAAAGATATTTACTATTGAATGAGAAAACATCGCTTAACAAAGTAACGTGAAGTCGTTTTTATGTACCATTTAGCGAGCTACCTAACAAGCTAAAGCTATAGTTAATTAGTAAATGTAGAATTAGTTTTGTCTGGTGAAGCCTTCAAATTTAAGTTCGAGGGATTGCTCTCAATAGCCACCAGGGAAAGAATTCAACGAATGCAGCCTTGTCTGGCTTTGGGTATTGTTTACATAACGAATTTGGGTGGAAGAATGAATTCGTGTTTTTCGCTCCACCACAAACAGCGCGCAGACCCAGATCTGTGCGGCTACTGGTACTTGCTAGCCGGTCCGAGTACGGGCTCTGAGGCCGCTGGTACAGGGGCCTCAGGGCCCGTACCTAAGTTAAGTTCACACCCCCACATGTTCAGCAGTATGCACTATAATAGTCGAAATGATAGGTGGCTCCGTAAGTTAGTGCCATCAGAAAGACATAGTGGTCCCGTTAACTTAGCAATGTCGTGAAAGCTTGATGGTTCTTTTTAGCAGCAGCCCCTGTAGAAATTAATAGGTGATTTTGTTTAGTTCCCACTTCTTGAGCAACTGTGTGCCTAAACTAAATGTGGCTTTAATGGCTAAGTGGTTTCTTCATTGAGTTCTGTTTAAAAAAAGTGGATGAATCATTTCATTTCGTTTCGATTCGTTTTATTTAGTGGGCGATATGTAAATAGCTGCACTAATGAGTATGGTTTGAAAAACTAAACGATTTGTGGAATCGTTACTATAGCAAACTTCGTAGGATGTAGATTTGACCAATTTCATAATATTTCCAAACTTTACACCGTTCATGTAACGTGGCTGATTTGAGAAAAGTGGCCGCAAACTATCATACGTCGTTGTTTTGTAGCTGAGCGGTGTATGCCACCAATATCTAAGAATTAACTAATATAAAGCTAAATGCAGAAGCTCAAAGTTAATAATGAAAAACCGCCAGCCCCCATCAAGCCAGCCCCCCAGCCCGCCAATCAAGGTGAACACGCTGCTAAACTGGTGGGCCCAAAAAATTCTCTGAGCTCGCATCTACTGGCCCAGTGGCGGTGGACAAGCCTAAAATTTGCGCAGGTACCCTCGGCTCAAGGATTTTAGCGCACACAGCTCTGTGCAAACCACAAATTGGGATCAAGAAATTCTGTTCGACATATATGATTTGTTTTAATAAAAAAAATTATCTCAGTTTTGTGTTCGCAAAATATCTTTAATACTCGGAGCATTGCTATTTAATATCCTCAACTACTGTTGTAATTAGTAGTTAGGGAATTATTAAACTCCGCTAAAAGAAACCAGTGGAAACTTCTAATAGTAATAACTCTTTTTCGATAGATTGTTTTTAATTTCCTTTTGATAGTTCTAATCGAGCACTGGTAACATAGTTTGTACAGTTTGCCCTACGTTTTCGACATTTTAAGGGTGATTAAAGCAATGATTTAATATCGTTGGTATATATATGTAGTAAATATTTAACTGTAAACTATTTAATCATTTAGAATGCACCCACGAAGAGCGGTGAAATAAATTTACATGAACTCTCTGTTGAAACGGCGGCGTTGGAATCGAGTCCTATTGAGTCAACCCATGATACTCCACATGCTATAGTTACTCATGCTCACGATGCCACGTTGCTGCACAAATCGTCTCCCATTTCAGCTCAGTCAGAAAATTCGGCTATCACGTCTTTGTCGCTTAACAGTTATCACAATGCCGAAGTATCATCAGCTAAGTCTTCATTACCAGCTGGTACCGATGCGCAAACATTATACTACCGCGACAACAACACTAACAACACCACAAACACTAGCGATGTCGGATATCATAAAAACATTAGATCTCAGCTGAATAAGGAACGTCTCGATAAAATTAGGCAAAACTTAAACTCGGCTCAACAAAACGAAATTTCAAAAAATACTTCTTCTCAAAATAATAATTATTTAAAGCAAGCCACTGGCGGAACAATTGTAGCTGGCAAAAATCCGAACCCAACTAGTTCTCGTCCATACGGCGACTATCGTGATATTTATTACAATGTTGATGACGACGCTGACGTTGACAAACAGAAAGCGTTGGCAAACATTAGGAAAGCTTTTAATTTATCACCGCCTTCGGCTGCTCCAATAAAACAAGTAGATGATAATAACTATTCTTCGCATCGAATTTCATCGTACTCGTCCACGCCTGAGTCAGATCAAAATTCGGTGCCAGTAAAAAAGTCATCGTATAAGAAACTGCGAGCGCCGACTACACCTGACGCTATTATAAAGCCATTGGTGTCACGTGATGGACACCTGGAAAAGCTGTCACATACCGACGATGATGTTTCGAGCCACGATAGCGGTCATGATCCTAGCTCTGGCAAAGAAGAAGACGAAACCGGAGCATTGGACGATAGAAAAGGTTAGCTAGGCGTTTACAACTAGAAATTTCAACTTGTCGTGCAATTACTAGGATTGACGCAGCGCATATAAGCTATCCAGCCTCATTATGCATGCAATGCTCATAAGGGTTGTATATATTTTATATGTATATTTGTGTTGTGGTGTAGGTAGTACCGGACCAGAATGTAAAGTGAATAGAGGTTTTTTTAAATAAACCGGATATATGAATGCTCACATGCTAACTGTGTTTCCACAGTTGTTGTTTTGCTGCTCAACTGATGTAAATTGATGTTAAAGAAAAGAAAATATTGCTATTTACTTGTAGACATGTTGATATTTTTTGCAAATAGAAATTCGTAGATCATGTCAAGTTCCCCCTTTAGTATATCTTGTCAAGTTTTCCATCCGAATCATTATATTATGTTTTTTCGCTATTATCCTAAAGGCTAAATGAAGCTAAGTCAAAGCCTAAACTTTTCCTGGGCACACAGTTAAACTTAAGTTTTATCCTAATATAATGATGCTAGCCTTCCCTCTTCTGTTACAAACGGGGGAGTGGTTGACCTCATCCGTAATCGCTGCTCCATCACAATGTAACTGTATCAGCTGCTTTAATAAATTGAAGATTCATTCTGCTTAAAAAATCTAATGCAATAACGTGTAGTGTTTTTCGCTGACCAATGATGCAACAGTATAAGATACTTGCTGAGTCTGGTACGATGCATGACACAGATTTTTTTCACTTACATAACATCGCATTTTGTGATATCCATAAAGTATATTAACTCTTCCCCGAGCAGTCAGTCATTTGTACCAACGCTCTTTGCGTCGCGCAGCGTTAACAGAGTTTCTTGTGGTGCTCGAGCTATTTGTGCGTTGCTATTCGTTGCCAGATTTCATAATGATCCGAGCGGAAATCTGTTAAACACCGTAGTGTCTAAACAGACCAGAAGGGGTTTGCGCGAGCTCCTCCCTTTTCGGTAGGCTGCCCCTATGAGTTTTGCCCTCTCGGCCCTTCGCTTTTGCACGGCCACTTTCATTTCTGAACAGCGTGCTGTGACCCTGGGCACGAGTCTTCACAATTAAATGATCCTGGTTGAATCCGCTGCTACTGCAAAAGTTGTTAAATTTTATACAAAATCTACCTTAATTCATGCGTGAAAGGGTTAATGACAATACGAAAACCCCTTCGCCTTTTCGCTCTACCCCTACTGTTTGCAAGCAAAGCATGCCGTAACCCTTCGCGGAAGATAGCATGGGTCGGCTGACAAAACCTTATGTTCTTTGTGATGATAATTAAACGTGCCATATACGAGGTGAATTTATAAAAGACATTACTAACTTTTACAAAACATACCTGTAATTATATGCATGTCTTAAATATTTTATCGTTGCACAAGAATGTTGTATAGTAATGTTTAGCTTTGCAACATCACTCTGCATGCAAATCAACGCACCTCGGTATCATATTGCATCGGCAAGTTTTATCAAATTTAAACACTATTACACGGTAATGGCAAACATTGCGTCTTAGTCGCTTTTTCTGTGTCACGTAATAGACATCATATACCATGCATGTTCATGGAGGGATCATCTCTGAGGCTCAGACTGCCCCTAGGGGCCTCGGCGACCCAGATATGAGGGAAAGCCTGATCGCGGCTGACGGTCTACACACCCCCCCCGCTGTCACTGAAGTCGCGCAGGAGATTTTGGGAAGCAAAAATTGGTGGATACAGGTCCCAAAATTTCAAAAACCAGGGGAAATTGACAAGAAATCATTTGGGCCCCACAAAACTTCGAAAATCTAACCAGCCCGCCGATCGGGTAAACCACCTGGGAGGCCGGAGACCTTCCCACGGAGCACCCGTTATCCCCTTGCGACTTCGTAGTTGCAGCATGTATGATCATACGCCATTGTATAATTGTAATGTACCGTGAAGCATCACCTAGGATACCTGTAATATTCCACATTCTAAAAGAATTTTTAAAAATAAACAAGAACCTCAAAATGGCATTTTTAATCCAAAATAAGACATCTTCTACTCTATATGCTGCAACAGTAATACGGATAGTTGCTGCAACAGTAAAACAGTAACAAATTTTAACGATGCTCGGGTTATATATAGAACTAGTGCAACCAATATACTTTTTTTTGCATCTTGAAGTAAGGCGCAACGCCGCAACTATTATTATAGTCCTTGTCAAATTAAATTCTTAATACATGAACTAATTTTTGTTTATTTTTTTTTCCATGATTTCGGATTTTAATACGCGGTATGCTTAGATATAATACGTTCATAATGTCAAACATATATGTTCGATTCAAACATTATCGTTTTGCTGTCACTGGCATTAATACACATATATCATATTTAATCTGCATATACCATCTTAATATAATAATATATCATCTTTAATGTGTCTTCTCCACGGTCGTACGTATTGTTAAACACATATATTCTATTAAAAAACCTGCTAATTTTGCTGTAACTGCCATTAACTTGCGTGTGGTTAGAATCATTTTTTCTGAATGTATTGTAGCCGATTCGGTAAAATGCGCTATACATAGACAAGGTCCGCAGTTCCACCGGGGACATCGGCTGCTACGGGTGTGTGGGGGCTGGCGGTCTTACCCAGGGGGGCTCAGCTGGTCGGCGGGGGTCGTGAGGAGGATAAATTTTCGAGAGTTTTGGGACTCAAATTTTCTTAATGTTTGTCAATTTCCTTCAATTTTTGCTCATATTTCTCCGATTTTCGTCTACTTCCGGAGAGATATCAGTGTACTTCCGGAGGATGCCATGTATGACAATACACGCAGGATATATGTTATGCTTACAAAAAGCCATGTCGACAATGCCCCAATCCCCGCAATAAATTGTTCTTTTATAAGGACATTAAATTCTATAATTGTCTGCACAGCATGTCTTACCGTAGGCATGTTAAGTAAAGGAGTGCCATTAATATTTCTTCTAGGCCTAAATAGTGATCTCATTTTCAGAGTTTTACCACGTCATATATACCTAGGAATAAAATTTAGCTGCGAAGCCGAAAAACATTGAATAATGGCCGCAGTTTTGTTTTGTTTGAAAACGTCTTAGGAATGCATTTAAACGAGCAATTTTTACGCTGCAAATCGATTATACTCAGATGTTGAAACTAAACACAATGAAGAGCAAATGGCAATTCACTGAACATAAGTTATAAGTAACACTAACACCTTTGCGGGACAAAATGTCTTCACAATATAGTAATTGCGAAATGCGTTTCCAGCTGCAGTTTCTAATGAGGATTTTATATAACCCTCATTTTCCTGAACTCGTCCAAGAAATTGTTTTTTCTATTCCAGATAGATTGATTCCTAAAATTCAATGTTAAAATTTCAAATATCAAAAACAGAATATTTTGCCGGAAAATACTGCACAAATTGGGCTGAATCTTTACTTTTAAGGAAAATTTATCGCTCTTTCAGAAATTTTATTTGTAGAAAAATTGAAGCAGCTCTTAGGTTTTCGGAAACATGTTATGTCCTCTAAAAGATCACGAAAAATATTGAAAAATTGCATATTTATTTCAAGCACGCATATAGTTCTTTTCTACGCAGTACCTGCTTTTTATATACTACAAATGTTATTTATATAGCAGTTATGAAAACATATAGTAAGATCGGGTTTATTAAAAACGAACGCAGCATAGCAATTCAACAAATCAAAAGATTGTATGTAGCTTTCGTATTAGATTATACATTTTTGTTATAAATAATAAATAATTCATTTCCTAAGCAATTTACAAATACTTAAAAACTTCACAGCTACGCTATTCTAAAAACTAATCTAAACAAATTTGGATATCGGACGTTTCAAAGAACCAGAATCAAACTAATCTTTCATATTGAAAACTTAAAGTGAAATTTACGATAAGCGCAGAAATCCTATCTGTTGCCATGTCAAAGTTATTTAGAAAAGCATATAGAACATGCTTGAAATGAAATGTAACAGGAAACGGGATTGGGTTGTTTTGTTACAGGATAGTCTGTTTCAAGTTTGATTTCTAGTAAACGAGCCGGAATGGTTTTCTATACCCATTAACAGCATTTTGTTAAAGGAACTGAGCAGTTTTAGCCCTCTAGAAATAATGTTTTATATCATTTTTTTCAACTCTTGCGAATATCTGTGAAAGTAGCTATTTGAGTGTATTGAATTTTGTAACCATATAACTAGTTCATTAGCCCGTTGGACTGTACCACTTGAACTTTACAACTAAATTTTATTAGTTATTAATTTCAAGCATTTCAGTCCGTTTTAACGCAACATTTGAATTTTGGTCAGGTCTTTAGCTTTTGTTATTTATTAGCCTGTAGCCATAGTAATTATTTCAATTGATAAAGCCAATTTTTAAACACGTTTTATTTTTTAACCTTTTAACGCATGTGTTTTTCTATGGCAACTTTATAATGTACGAATAAGGACGGTACCTCAGCTTATTGCACGGCGTAAGTTATGCTGCGTGTCGTCATTCGCTCTCTTTGTAACAAGCCTAAGGATGCGAATAACGGAGCCGTCATAGCTCAGCAGATAGCTAGCACGACTGTACACCAAACGATCCCGGTTGGATTGCACCGGCAAAAGTTATAATACAACACTTATCAAAATAAGAAACTGATTTGTGAAATAAGAGTTTAAATAGTTCTTAGTGAAATTTTAAAATTATTGACCATGTGACGTAATGATTTCAGGCAAAAAATCAAATTGTTGGCTTGCTTTATTTTTTTAAATTCTTAGAAATTTAATTCGTCCGTGGGGGATCGCGCTCAGAAATGTGAAAGCGGGGTTCAGGAGGGCAGGTCATTCAGTGATGCAGATTTCTACGAGTTAACCGTGTACGAGCGGAAAAAGTTTCAATGAAATTGCATTTCCAAGCCCGGAATAAGAATTGATATATTATGTACGCCGTAAACAAGTAAAAATGCAACTGTTGCCAAAATAGCGAATTTTTATACAAAAATATGAAGTTTGGTCAACAATACGGTTGAAAGTAATTGTTTTCATGTGTGAGAGAGGCTAGTTTTAGGACGATTTCCGCCATAATTTTCAACGTGAATCATTCAAAACATTTTTGTTTCGGGTTGAACCAAAGGGGGATCGCGACCCCCGCCACCTCCCCCCGGCCACGCTCTTGCCGACCCATACAGATGCCGATATAGGTTTACAATTACATACATTATCGATTATTTGTTACTAGAATTATTCAGTTTGAAACAAAAATAATGGTTCTGAAGACTTTTAAGCTTTAATGACCAACGATACGAGAGCAAAGCTGTAGCATTGGTCTCCAGCATTCAGTGATTTATACTACAGCTGATAATTTAGGCTCGGCTCGAAACCTTAGCTGATACCGCCTTAATATCTGAAGAGCCGAGCCAGAGCCTAAGTTCTGCCTGTAAAAGCCGAGCCTAGTGTTTCTGAAAAAAACTGTGGTCGTCTCTTAAAAGTTCATTTCAAAAATAACAAACATATGAGAACTCATGCACACCACTATAGTAAGCGAGCAGCAAGAACAGTCGAGATAACATCGGCTCGTCTTGTAAAAGCAACTAGGTATATATACGGTTCGTTTGTTGGTTTGTATAATTATTATTATATAAAATTTTAATATTGGGAGGATAAGACCAGAGCATAGCTTGGTATCGGAAGAACTGATCCGATCTGTGCATGGTTCTTAAGGAGCCAAGCCGAGCCAGAGCCTATTACTTGTTCGTAAGAGCCGATCCGAACATGCTTCACGAAGAGCCGTGCTAGAGCCTGAAAACTCGGCCCTTTCTCACCTCTAATTTGTACGTTGGCTGTGACTAGTTCAAACGAGTACAATAACAATAGTTTAAACTAGTAAACTTTACAACCGTGCATGTAAATCTGACTGCACGCGAAGTACTACGACCAGTTTACGACGTAGATGTAGCATAATTTTAATTCTATCTATGCTGCAATGCATGAAAGATGATACTGTCATTGTATTAATTAATATGCAAACTATGAAATCGCTTAACTTGAAAACTGATTACTTGATCGAAGTAACCAATCTATATCTAGTCATCCTTGTAGATTGTGATCTAGCAAAAGCACCACAATACACGTTCGCATTATTCGAATGTCGAATGTGCTAACAATATCGCTGCAAAACTGTCTATCATTTCATACATGCTCATAGGGGAAAAGGTATATTGTCCCCGTAAGGCTTGGACTCCCCATCATCGATCCCCGTTCCGTGACGTAGCCTAATCTCGCTGGGACTCCGCGCCCCCTCTACCGCCCCAGAAGCCCGCAGAAAATTGTAGCAAAATTCAGGAAAATGAGCAAAAATTGGGCGAAATTATAAAAAATCATGGGAAAATTGGCAAAAGTTAGGAGAAGATTGACAAAATGAGTGCGCAAATTTTTGAAACATTGAGTTCCAAAACATTTCAAACATTTATACTCTCCTGACGACATCCCCTCCCGCCGAAGGCCTGATCCCCCTAGCCATTATCTCCGCCCTGAAGCACCCGCTATCCCGCTGGGAACTTGGGCCTCGCCTACGTACGATTATCACTACTACTTGTTCTGTCATGACTGCAAACATATTCTTGTAAATGCAGTGCCTAAGCTGAAATTTAAAATGTGTGAACCCGCCTTTATAGAGTCATGGGCCACGGTTCCTTATTAGTATCCATGCTTTGTTATTATTGTGCTTTTAGCGCTTTATGCTATTGCCTTTTAAAACTTTTTTGTTTTCATTTTAACGCCTGAGTTGTTTGTTTTGCTACAACTGTTATTTTATATGCTTTGGCGAAGTATGTGCATAAAATTGTTTGGTGTTAATTATCTTTATATTTTGTTCATCATTCACTTAAGCTTGGATATTTTGTAGATGATTTAGTTTTAACATTGTTACTCATTATGTTACTGTAATAGATATTTATTGCGTTAGTTCTTCGTACACGTAATGCATGCACTGTCGCAACTATGTCGCCGCATGTCATCTCGGAAATATAGATTTGAAATATGAAAGCACTCTGATGTAATTACGTTGTCCTAAAGCGGAGAACCATCGGTCCACAGACCGATTTCTTAATTGGTGTCGTACTCAGTGTGTACCCGATATTCTGTAATGTTCAGAAAACAGATCGGGGAGATGAAACCTTTAACGGACATAGCAGTTCGACAGCAACCAGTTATGTAACGCCTCTGAATTAACGTTTGTTAAAAATATTTAATATCGTTTTGTTTTAATAGCAGTCCTTTGTGTGTTTACGAAAAATTTACGTAAATGAAATTGTAGCTGCATGTTCGTGTACATTAATAAAAGTATTCAGTTCGCTATTTGCTTTTGCAATTAACGTTTGCTATGAGCCAAGTTGGTGAAAAACCGATATTGCTATGTTTTTCGCTATTTTCTTTAATCGAAATTATTTGTTTTTCTGTAAATTGGTGGCATACTTAAGCATTTGTGTCAAGTACAATTTTTTTGTGGAACGTTGTCGCGGAAAATGCTTGTGACATAAACATTTCAACCTCAGAATATACGAATTAACGTTTCTTAGACTTTTATACTATATTATTCCTTTGTGAGTTCATAATTCGGACGAAATATTGCTATTATATTGTCTTAAGATAATAACTGCAATCTGACATTTGTTGCATATGGTCTTATTTATATACAACTGCTCGATGTATGGAAACTCATTTCTGAGATACCAAATATATTTTAGTCGCTAATTGGATATCTTGAAAATATCAAGAATTTCAATCTGGAAGGAAGGGTCACATTCTGCCGTATTTTAAGCGATAATAAATTAAAATTTTCAGTGATTTTATAAAATTGGTTCCGGATCTACGCTGGAGGAATAGACTGTTTTCTAAATCGTTATTTCGCCAGATGAAAATTTTGGAAGCACAAATTCTAAGCAAAATTAAACAAGATTTTGCGACATTCGTCTTCACTCCAGCTATTCCATATTCAATTTGACCCAAATGTTTCAAATATCCTATTTGACCCAAATGGTTGAAAATAAGTTCTTTACACGCATTGCTGAGACAGTAACGTTTCATTCAGTATAACTATTAACATATATTTCAGGCAAATTTACACAATACAGAATGTCCAAAGACTGAAATATGGAATTTAAAAGTTTGAAATTTTGATGCGAAAGTGGAACATTCCAAATTTTAATTATGTTTGAAATTCTTTGCCTATATATGAAACCAGTGGTATAATTGAACATATGAAATTTTGATTAGTATTTTCTTAAACCAAGCAGCTTAATTCGAAATTTGAATCCAAATATGTAATTTCTGTGTACCTTCCAATTTATTTCAATTCCATACTTCTGTCTTCTAAAATGTTACATAGTGGAGCTGGTTTATAATTTTATAGTGTTGACAGTTAGCAGTATATATGTTCGGTGGATTCCAAGAACACGATTTATGATCAGAATGTAATATATGCCGCACAGTGTATGAGTTTAGGTGTTACTGGCAAAAGATGATTTGATACATTTCTCAAATAGAAGGAACAGGTAATCAGTGACATATGTCAATCAAAAACCGTACAAAAGCTGGCTAGGCTGAAATGAATTATTACACTTATGAGATTTTTTACATTCACTAACAATTAAATTTCTTCATAGCCCTATTAACTGAAATACAATATTGTGAACGATAGTGGTTTCTTGTGTGGTTTGTGATTTTATAGATAAATCAATTTTTTAACCAATTGGTTTGTCATATTAACCAAGAGTTCACAATATAAATTTGGTGGCTTTTCTCGCAGCAGTCCAAACTTGATCAATTTTGAAGCTACAGCGGAAATTTTGGAGCCATTCCACTCAGCTCAATGAGGCGGTAGAGCAAATACTGACTTTAGGGTTGTTTATGGAAATGGGAGATTTTTTTCGAATTTTTGGTTCCCAACGGTCTCCTTGCGGTACACATATTTGTCGTAAAAAATTTTTCTGACAAACCTATAATCTTATATAGGGTAAACTCGGCTAAGGTGGACACCTCAAACCTCTTTGCAAATAATACACTAGCGTCGTTGCCTCCAAGGTGGACACTATTTATTTATTAGATGGACACATTTCGGCTAGAATGGACATTCCACTCTGGTTATTTGGACACTATAAAATTCACACTCAAACGATGTATTGGCATAAACGTCAACAACAAGTTCTATACATATGCGTTCATACAGCCTTTAAAATTAAATTTACTTGTGCAGTTAATAATGAAGGAGTTTATTTACAAATGTGTAGTGAAAAATTGCGCATAGGACCTATTTTGATACAAATGACAATTTTGATTTAATTCACAGGAAACTGGAGTTATTAGCCGTGATCTTCATTAATAGTGTACTGAAGGCCGCACAAAGCAAAGCAGAAAATGAAATTGTAAGAAAATCTCTCATATCAAATTAAGATGTGGTTGAAAATTTTAATAAAAACGTTTGAAATAGGAGATTTTAAGCCGTAACGGCTATGAACCCCGGATGGAAATAATTCTATAACTAGCTAAATAAATTCTAACTCTTTCACATTTTCGTAACACTTAAAACAAAAATACGTCGCTTCAGTGGAAACTCCACAAGTGGTTTCGTGCCCCCATTCACCGCACTCAATACATTGCAACCAATGTTTTTTGCTTCTGTCTTTGGAGTAACACGTGTCACAACAAGAACACATCCAATCCTTTCGTGCGCTGCACTTCGCGGACGAAGTTTCGACAGCATTAGACTTTTCGGGTGTCGGGTTCAGCACGCGCTGTGGTTGATGCATTCTCGACCGCTTAGCTGCAGCTACTTCAGCATTAGTATGGACTGGTACTAACATGTCATGAAACCGTATGTCGTCACCTTCAGAATTAGCTTCGCAGACGTTATGTAGAGTGGCATATGTGCATTCACCGGTTGACTCGTAATCTTCGCTGCAATTTTCTGCACGTAAGCTTAATTCGTTATACCGCGATTCAACAACTTCCGTATTGTTGTAGAAGATTTCGTGATCGATGATAATAGGACCTGCTAGCGGCCCTTCTACACCACTTCCCTGCTGATACACATCTGGATCATCAAACTCGCGACTACCGTCATGGTTGGATGCAGCACTACTGCAACAAGCATCTTCGGCGCCAGATGAGGTTCCTAACAGAGCATTTGCTATACGGGAAGCTTCAGGACTGATAGCAGAAACGTTATATGGACAAATTCCGGTACATGCAAACGCTCGGCCAATTTTGTCACGCTTAGCTGTCATTCCCTTCCACGCTTTGGCGAATACAGATCCGAAGTTGGCCCGATCCAAAACTTTAGAATTGTTGGCGTTGGAGTAGTTCGCAATGTGCTGCTCCCATGACTTTTTACAGACGAAAAAATACTAACATCTAACGGTTGGAGCTTGCTGGAAGTATGAGACGGCAGTGGAAACAACTTAATCTTGTTTTCATTTGCAATATTAAATAACTCAACGTTTTTAGTATGTGAAGCATGTGAGTCCAAAACAATTAAATCGTATTCGTCATAAGCAATTGGATCACGATAAACCAAAAATATTTCTTTGAACCACTGTAGAAAAAGATCACTATCGATCCACCCATTTGGTGAACATGACACCACGGCGCCGACTGGCATTTCCTTTCGATGATCATCGTGGACTTTCTTTCCCTTAAAAATTACCATTGGAGGTAACACTGATCCTGCTGCGTTGATGCAAGCGACTATAGTCGTGGTAGACCCCTTCTCGCAAGGAGAGACACATGCAACCGTCTTGGTACCTTTTCTTGCCAGAACCTTTTTCTTTCGCTGCGGCGCCAGAGTTAGACCGGTTTCGTCTACGTTGTAGATACGGTTAGCTTTGTCTGTGATATTAAATAAGAAGCCAGAACCGACATATCGCAAAACAGTTTTTCTGATCGTGGTTGCATTTAATAGTTCGTTTACAGGGCCGGCTTCGTATTACTCTTTTGGGCGTTTTCGAACGGTGGTGCTGTGGTTCAGCTTTTAGTTTCTTATGCGAGAATGGTTAATACAAATTTGGACTATATAAAGCCACCAATCTCATGAGACAACTGTCGTTGCAAAATAGTAAAAAGGTAGGGGCAGCAGAATTTTTGGGGAGGGGGCAAGCTGTACGCCATGGCCCAGTCTAATTTCGGGGCACATGCCCAACCCCAGCCGGTCTATGCCAAATGACGCTGCCCTCACACTGTGTTGCCCCTCATTGTATTTTATGTTAGGCATATACAACATGCCTTGGTAATTTTCGAGACAATAGGTAAAGCTGAGCCATGTATGTCCACCTAACAAGCAAGTGTCCATTTCATACATAATGAGTGTCCACTTTGTGAACAATACACAGAAAAATTGAGCTATGTGGAAAATAATCCATGGTCCAACAGGTAAGCTGTAACAGTGAAAATTGAAATAATAGTAATATACTAGACATCCCTGCGATCATTTCAGTATAAAAATATTTCTGGTGGCACAACAAAAGAGCTCGTCATTAAAGCCTGAAAAATAGTTTAAATTTCTGTATACAAAGTTAAAAAAACAAGTAATAAAAATAGGGCGCCATTTCGAACTAATTGCTCAACAGCGAATCAAAATTTTCAAACGTGGCTGCTGTGGCCAATGGAAAACATTCGTAACAGTCACGTGACAAAAAACAAATTGTCGACATTATGTGGTTAGCCAATGAAACCTTAATATTTTGGAAAAAAAATTGAAAAGTGTCCATCTTAACCGAGTGTCCACCTTAGCCAAGTTTACCCTATATCGTTTGGACCGCATTGATTGCGTATAATTCTAAGGGTGGTAAAATTACCACAATAGGTTCTGGGTTAAATTGTGATGTCCATTTATGCGAAATCTTAAGGCTAAGGTTATGTCTAAGCCTTAGCCTAATTTGCTGAGTCAGGATTATTGAGAACTCAAAAATCGAAAAAGTATTTATCATACCTATGGTCGAAAAGGGTATTTTGTGAAAGCTGAGCTGGGTCGAAGCATATTTGAATTGTAACTACAAAATAGATCTATTTCAGGCTGGGGATTCTAGGCATGACTCCAAATTTGTAGAAGAGTTATGACACTCCGTTATACTCATGTAGAAGGCTTGCTGATGGTACGCAAGATCCTGTTGAATAGCACTGGTTACCTCTTCCCCTCAAGGGTCTTTGGAGTGGTATCAGCTGTTAACGTCACCAAAAACAAACAGTATTCAAGGAGGAGTAGCAATTACCGACAACTTCTAGTGGTAAGTTAATCCTTATGGTGGTTGGCGACATAATAGCTAGTACCCCCAATAACCCGGGGGAGGGGGGGTAACCGATACCCCGTTGAACTTAGGTGGTGTACCTCTAGCTCGGCGATCCTTGGGAGGTATGTTGAAATACGACCACATAATCTGATAAGATAAAATACATGGGTATAACCGAGTGTTGCTCTTCTATAAAAATTAATCATTTACTTGTATTTACTAAAGTAACGGCAGACCTTAAATATATATTAGAGAAATTATGCCCGCAGAATAAGGAAATAGTTTCAGTTACCATTCGACGGCTTCTCAAACGATCAACGTTTGCAAATGCGTTCTCATACTTAGCAGCAACATCATCGTCTGAAGCCGCGACAACCGCCAGGTCTTCGTCGCATCTGACGACGACATATTCTGATGAAACCGATATCACTTCGATGATGAAAAATCAGCTGAATTTACGGCAGCCTAAAAGATCAGTTTCAGTGCCGACATCTCATTGTTGTACTGCTGCTGTCTACATGACGAGTCGATTGGCCGATAGCAACTAGAGCGACGGCCATAACGAGTTGACAATATGAAATGTAATGAGAACTAAAACTTTGAATCTTACAAAATAATGTGATTAAAATGCAAACTTAAACTGCAGCCGTCGATTGCCCTATTTTGTTATTTCGCATAAAAAAGTGTTGCATAACACTTTAGTTAATCAAAAATTAACACAACGGCACTCCTATTGCGGCTGAAGATAAGCTAATTTCAAGTCCCAGATCAATCCACTGCTTCTTCCGTGACAATAAATTAATTTCAAATAGGTTGCGGCAATATAGAATTAGTTAGCGTATTTTTTTTTGTTCAGACTCTTGCATGAATAGGTTTTCCGGAAAATTTAAAGAAAATTGCTTCTTTTTGCAAAATCTTTGGTAAAATTCTTTAACTTTTTCTAAAATAATTTTGATATTTTAAATAATAGCAAGATTTGAACTATCTTTTCATAATTTGGCGTTGAACGTTTTATCAAAACGGTTTAATTTTCTTGTGCTAATATGTTGCTATTACAATATGGCATGCGTAAAGTTGATGTAGGTATTTCGTTCGAAGCGTACATTGTAAAAGTATTCGGGCCCGATACGTGAAACGTGCGCAAACCCAGAAAGCTTCATGAAAACCAGAGGTATTGCTACAGGTGTGATCGGGAGGGCTCTTCCACTTCTTGCTGATAAACGACAAAAATCAAATGGCGGGGTTATAACAAATGAATGTAAATGTCCACTTTTTGCTGCATTCTCCGCTTTTGAAGTGCTTACGATGCCACTGATGAAAACAATACACAATTCCTCACTTGGATAGGTTGACATCACGTTTAATGTTTCCTGAAGGCTTATATTTTACATAAATTTAGTAATTCCTTGTGGACTGCACCTAACCTGGCATATAAATATTAAAGAATGACATTTTAGTTGGAAACTGGTTTATTTTAAAGTAACTGGTATCTTATCAGGAACATAACTAGATACTAACTGGGACGTTGGATTTAAATCAGCTAGCTAGCGTTTGTAAAGCTTGCTTTACCAAATAGCAGCAATTTTGCCTGCTACATGATACAGCAGATTAGCTACCAGATTTTCGCCAATGCCGCTTGCAGAGCAGATTATATACATACTATGATGCTGGCCAAGTTGTGTAAACACTTCAATTTTGCATGAAAACTATAAATCGAAATATATTTTGCCTAAACTATTTATTTCCTCCGAGTGTTGACGTGAAAATTGGAAATGTACTTTGGAGTGTTAGAGCCACTTTAAGACACTAAGGGTACTGTGGATCCAACGTTAATAACGTTTGGCTTATAGGTATAATTTAATATTTTGTCGCAACTACGAATTTTAACGATTTGTGCTATTAGTGTTATCAAGAGTGCATTGCTGTCATACTCTTCCTAATGCACTCTTGGTGTTATCTATACCGCTTGCATAAAAAACATATTGATTGTAAAACCATATTTTATGTGCGCGATATGTAGAGGGTGCAGTTTGTCGTAAAATACTCATTAAATTATTATTTTGTTTGTGAAATGACAATATTCTATGGATATTTTCTAAACAACACAAAAATATTTCTTACGTTGTGATTCATGAGAGAACTGCAGGGAAATTTTAGCCTTTCAATGGAACACAGCATAAGCATATTGTGATTATAGCAGAAACTTTGTAGATTAGCTTTTTTGGGTGCACTTTTTATTCTAAGATTACTGAAAATTTAAGTTTGTAGACATTAAATACGCGTCCTCGACTAATAATTGAATCTTATTAATAAAAATAATTGCTAAAATTTCATATTCAAACTTAAAGTTCGCAATCAATAGAAGTATTTAATCAGATCAGTAAATGAGTGTTGTGCAGACTAGCACAAGATATATTTTTGGGTCTAATTTAATTGAAAATTTAAATGTGTTAAGTATTAATACGCCTACTCGTTTAATAAATAACTAATAATATCCACTGAAATTTCATATTCAAAACCAGATAATGTTTCTGATCCCACGTATTATAATGTACACCCGTGATTAGCGGTTAAAATGAAATGGTTGAGTACAATGATAGTTTGCATTTCTTTTGAGTAGTCACCACTGAATCTTTAGAGCCCACTGGCGCCAAATAATGCTAGCGGGTTAAAATGAAATTATTGAGTACAATGATAGTTTGCATTTCTTTTGAGTAGTCACCACTGAATCTTTAGAGCCCACTGGCGCCAAATAACGCTAGCGGGTTAAAATGAAATTGTTGAGTACAATGATAGTTTGCATTTCTTTTGAGTAGTCACCACTGAATCGTTAGAGCCCACTGGCGCCAAATAACGCTAGCGTACATTTGAGCTAGTGTTAACTAGTGCTAACTAACTTTGTGGTGCAATGTACATGGCTCACGTTCGCTATTATTCCTTAGTGAGGTTTTTTAAGAACCGAGCAAAAGCTACGAGACAGTTCAGTGGTTTGAGAACGCCAATTCTAACAATGCATTAAGGGTTTCATTTCTGGCTACGGTCTGCGTTTGTCACTATACAAAAATTAATTCGGGCATTAAAGGGTTAAATGCAAATTTTGGTGTTTACTCCACAGATGTCAGAATTATATATTTACAAAAATTTTGTAGCAGAGTCATATATCATACATGCTCATAGGGGGATTATGCCCTGAGTCGTCGGACCCCCCACCCTCCCTCCTCGGGGCGATGCGACTATCCCACGCGCAGGCGGCAAGAGTCCTCCTCCCCCAAAGCGCCGGCTACCCCTTGGCATGTCACACCCTGAGCATGTATTCAAATATGTGATAATATTAGCGTGGAATTATCATAATCGCGTGTCTAGTTAGTAACCATGGGGTGGAAAAACCAGTTTGGGTTAATGTATATATAATTATATTTTACTGTGATCTTTGCTTTCATATTGCATTTAATATTTTTACTGTGCATTTTCTATTTTTAGTCGATTAAAATTACTATTTGTTGTTATAATATTTATAACCACAATATAATTATAACTGTTATTCTCATTCGACCGTCATTGACAGTGATTCATGCATTATACAACGGTGCTCATTTAAAAATGTATATATATTGTCATTCCAGATAATAATTGGTACCAGATAACATTTGCTACATTCGCACACAGTATTTGTTAACATCCTACATATTTATTAATTTCCCACATCCCACATAATATTTGTTGGCATGCTACAGAGCGGTTGTTTCCATTCCACGATATTTATTCGATCCCACATATTCGTTAACATCCCACATAGTATTATATTACCATCCTACATAATATTCTTATTTTCTTGCATAAAATATCGGTGTACCTTCGGCATTGGCGATTTTCAAGGTGAAATTATGTTTTAGGTTTAAATAAATTATGTGATAAATTTATCACAATTATATATGTTAGTGAATTTGTTCCTTAAACGCTATGTACGTATACACAAAAATAAATTATACATGATATGTTATGTAAGATTTTCAAACAAAAAAGCATATGTAGTGGCTCAGAAGTAGATGTTGTTTACTTGCGGCACTCGCTGGATATAAAAACGTTAAAGAGCAACATATTTGATAGAATAACTTTTGTGCAATGCGACTGTTTATATATTCATGCTCATGGCATAGATAGATAATACAAATAAATATATATATGTTATAGTATGTATCGTTTAGGGGTAACAAAAATTTATAAAATAATGCGGAGCAGTATTACGCACAGTTAAAAATACTTGTGCATTGAAAGATCCTCCTGCCGCATAACCTGAGAATATGGATGGATACATAGAGAATCGCTACTCAAACAATATTCTTGTACAGTTTGTGTAAATTGTATAACAATGTTGCGAAGAAACTAATAGCCCACACCAAAAAACATTAGCCTTTATCGCCCGAGCTAGTTTGTGTATTGTGCAATGTTTGGCAAACTCAAGCCATTGCCGCGGACCGAACCCCGATCGCATGCGTGGGAAGGGCGTACGCAACTCATTGAGCTATCCTGGACATGTTGCTCGGTTCATTAAGGCACTTCGCAATCATTCACTACAAGGTGAAACAGGAACTTGTTATACTTATCTTCAGTGATGGTAACACAAAGGGATCACTGCCGTTACACAGCTAAAGTACAGGCAATGTTAGTATTCCAGATAAATCGCGTGAATAGCCATGCTGCAATTGATAGCAAACATCTATGGGCATATTTTGGGGAGGAAAAGAGGTTCTTATGCACCGTTCACAGAAAAATCTGTGCACTCAATGCACATTGTAGCATGTATGAGCATGCTTATTGCTACAAAGTATTTTTGAAACATTGTAGCAATAATTCGTATTATTGTTACATATTTAGTGCAGTAGTTGGGCCAATTGCATGATTTTTGTAAGAACAATGTTGGTTGTTGCTACAATTATTAATATTTTTTGTAGCAATAGTTGGCATCGCTTCGCCATTTTAGATGTAGCACTAATCCTGAGCATTGATACAAATTTAGTGCAATAAGGAATGTGGTGGTTCAGATTTTGTCGCAATAAGCATTATGATTGCCACAAATTCTGTAGGTATAAACATTGCGATACATGTTACAATGTGCAGTGAGTGCACACATTTATCTGTGAACGCTGCATTACACCTCTGCATCTAACTAGACGTAAATAGAAGAAACACCCTACTAGATAACCCTGTATATGCGGAGTAATAATCATACCTTGTTCATAAAATTTAGCCCCCATTTGTATATCCGTTCACGAGTTATAGATGTTTCAACTAAGTTTTATCATAGGTTACAACAGCCTTTTATTGATTTGATAATTTGAAAAAGTTAACTTCATATTTTCACAGTTGTAAAACATTAAACAGTTGTAATAAGAATTAATGGTTCGCTATTACCTGATTAGTGAAAACAACAAAACCAAGATGAAGCTGAATAAAAATATATGTACGCGGATATTGGAGTAGCTAGATTTAAATGTTTCATCGAGGCTGATGAATTTATTTAGAAACATCGCTTTTATCGGCTATTTCAAAGCATAAAAGCAATAATTTGATTCTGCTTCTGCGAGTTGCAAATAATCGTGCAAATATAGAGGTAATGCAGTCACTTGAAAATTTACCAAATCGATATACTTAATACTTTCATTGCGAAGATACCGATGACAAATGCATTAAATTTGGCCTGAGAATAGGTTTCACTCCCTTATTTTATAATATGGCACAAATGCAGTGAATTAATCCCCGCCAAAATGTTGTTTCTGACAACATCACCCACTCCCAGGTCGGAGACACTTACCGTGACATTTCGTGTTCAAGTTATACCATGTTGCATAATAACGGTAAAAACTAAATTAATCCCGGCAAAAATGGTATTTAATGATCAATGATTGAGTGAAAACGGCTAGAAATATATGCATGGACAATTTGGTTGTTTTGTCCATTGCAACAGCCCTATGGTTTTTGTACTATTTT
>JASANE010011501.1:0-19279 GCA_030248225.1 Trileptium ribeirensis
GATATCAATTAGCACACTTAGACGATTAAAGATCTGGTTCTTAAGCTCTGTTAGGCTTGGCCAGTCCAAAAAAGAGAGATCATTTAGCAGGCTTAGACGATCAAAGAACTTGTTCTTCTGCTCTGTCAGGCATGCATGTTCACTCCAAAAAAGAGAGATTATTTAACACGCTTAGACCATTAAAGAACTGGCTGGTTCTTATGGTCTGTCAGGCATGTTAAGTCCAAAAAAAGATGATTTAGCACGTTTAGACAATTAAAGAACTGGTTCTTATGCTCTGCCAGGCATGCTTGTTCACTCCAAAAAGAGAGATCATTTAGCACGCTTAGACGATTAAAGAACTTGTTCTTTTATGCTCTGTCAGGCATGCATGTTTACTCCGAAAAAGAGAGATCATTTAGCACGCTTAGACCATTAAAGAACTGGCTGGTTCTTATGGTCTGTCAGGCATGTTAAGTCCAAAAAAAGATTATTTAGCACGCTTAGACAATTAAAGAACTGGTTCTTATGCTCTGTCAGGCATGCTTGTTCACTCCAAAAAGAGAGATCATTTAGCACGCTTAGACGATTAAAGAACTTGTTCTTTTATGCTCTGTCAGGCATGCATGTTCACTCCGAAAAAGAGAGATCATTTAGCACGCTTAGACCATTAAAGAACTGGCTGGTTCTTATGGTCTGTCAGGCATGTTAAGTCCAAAAAAAAGATTATTTAGCACGCTTAGACAATTAAAGAACTGGTTCTTATGCTCTGTCAGGCATGCTTGTTCACTCCAAAAAGAGAGATCATTTAGCACGCTTAGACGATTAAAGATCTGGTTCTTAAGCTCTGTTAGGCTTGGTCAGTCCAAAAAAGGGTGATCATTTAGCACGCTTAAACGATTAAAGATCTAGTTCTTAAGCTCTGTTAGGCTTGGTCAGTCCAAAAAAGGGTGATCATTTAGCACGCTTAGACGATCAAAGAACTTGCTCTTCTGCTCTGTCAGGCATGCATGTTCACTCCAAAAATGAGAGATTATTTAACACGCTTAGACGATTAAAGAACTGGCTGGTTCCTATAGTCTGTCAGGCATGTTCAGTCCAAAAAGAGAGATCATTTAGCACGCTTAGACGATTAAAAAACTGGTTCTTACGCTCTGCCAGGCATGCTTGTTCACTCCAAAAAGAGAGCTCATTTAGCACGCTTAGACGATTAAAGAACTGGCTGGTTCTTATGCTCTGTCAGGCATGTTAAGTCCAAAAATAGAGACCATTTAGCACGCTTAGACGATTAAAGAACTGGTTCTTATGCTCTGACAGGCATGTTTGCTCGCTGCAAAAAGAGAGATGATTTAGAATGCTTAGACGATTAACGACCACCAGAGAAGAACCAACCAACAGCCGGCTTTTAAAATTTTCGTTTTCAGAAGCCAAAGCTAGGATCAGATCCCTCATGTATGTATTGTTTTGGAACCATAAGAAATGGTGAAGTATAAAATGAGATATAGAGAATTATATAAAAATGAATATAAATAAGTGCGACCGACTCACCGAGAGCCAGTGGAGTTTTCACGAAGTTTTCGAAATATACGTCGAAGAGTGAGAAAAGTATCGGGTATGGTCCGCAGCCTTTTGCGTATGCGGCCTTAGTACTAAATTATTTTCGTTTACATCTCCGAAAATGAAACCTTTATCGCATTTCTGTGGCATACGACACGAAGAGGAATCGCGCGTCTTCCACGATATAATTTCAGCTACAATTAAAAACCGTGACTCTCTTTGGCTCTATTGGTCTCAAGATTCGGCCTAAATTAACGCATAATGACCTGCCGTTTACGCTCGGTTGAGGTTTCGATGCCGTTTGCAACAAAACCGTTTCGGTTAAGACACGAGTAAACTCCGACAAGGTTTTTGCTAGAGGGAACTTTTGTATGGTATCATGGTGTTCCGGGCCGGCAGTCGATCAGTCGGCCAATCCACGAATCATGGTATAAAGGGTCTAAATTATATCATAAATCTTGATTTAATGGCCAGGAGGCTTAATGCCGAATTGTGAACTTGTGTTTATAGGTCCGGTATTATAAGGAATATATATGAAAGATTGTGAAGCTCATTGAGACCCGTAAGAAAGAGAAAGCACTTTATAAAACATTGAGAGACCGTTTACTACCTTAAAGTGCAAAGTCCAAGTGACATGAAAATCACGCAGCAACTTCTCAGAGAGTACATCACATTGGGAACCTCGAGCTCGCTGTTTTCCTAACTTCGGCAGCATCGTTGAGCGTCCTCATGGCTCTACCGCTTGCCTGAGAAATATGACGCTGGACAGGGTGATTCAGCGTCAGTTTTCAAAGCAACCACACGGTGATCAATCAAATGCGCTCTTCAGACATCGTCCAGCCTCTGGTAAATGGATTTGAAAATAGTCTTCGTAAGAGGCCTCGGCCTAGTGGGTGTCGGCTGGCCTCTATGCATTCTACGTGCGAAAAGAAGGTAAAAGATATTTAGGACCGTTAAGTGTCGAGTACCACGTTATCAAGCGATGGAAGGTACAAACGTGTTATATTTTTCAGCTAAAACGTTTCATGTCCGCAAAGAATGAGTATGACAATTTACAGTGTGCCAAGCTTACGTTCAGTGCGAAATTTACGTAGTTGCAACCGCCCAACCTATTTAGGTATTTCTATTCTTTTTAGTCCTTCTAAGGGAAACGATTCGAAAAATGACGGTATAGGCCGGCTCCTGGGCTCCTGCACGGCAGTCTTGAATGTGTCGTACAAGGAAATAAGTTGCCTCCAACGTTGCCTCTAAGTTTGTTTACGCCTAATTTTTGAAATGATGAATATTTCCATAATAAAACGCGTTTTTACAGAAAGCCGGTGCGGTTAGGTAAACGGTATTTTTTAAATATAATATTGGTTGGTTTTCACGGTTATTTTGACGAAACCGAAAGCTTTTAATTTTTTTTGGTCATCGCTTTGGTGTCTTATTGATACCATTACCTATCAAACCAGATGTATCAAAGAATATAAGATAAATTATTTTCACGATTGCTAGGAAAGTTACGCACAAAAGCTGAAACATTGTCAGGCAGTCAAAGCAGCATATTTATTAAAAAGCACCATGCAGTTGGCTTTCTGGTACCCAACGCATGATATATTTTGTTGCAGCACGTTGCAAGGTTTAGTGCCTAAGCCTTATATATTTTCCCATAAGTAATTGTTTACAATATACGGCTGCATTTGTTATTTATTTTAAGCTGAAGATTTATATATTCGATGAGTTTGTGAAATATTTTGAAAAATAGAAATTTTGTGAAAATTTATGCCCCATTTCATATTATTCTAATGTCGTATCTCTGGCTAACTTGTAAAAAGAAGGGAACGCGGGACGTAACAAATGAAGTTTATTGAAGTAAAACAAATGGAATAAAGTTATTGAATGGAAATCGATAACTACATGAACACAACGAAACGCGAACAAAACAACTGAGATGACCTTAACAGTGAGCAACACGATTATATTTAAATGTCTCGGATCATACGAGAACATTCATGATAATTAGAACAGTAGTTTCTAGACTTTTCCGAACGTTCTACAATGTTCTGTTGTTTCTTTCAGAATCCATAATATTTGTAAGACTTCTGGAAAGTTCGAGAATGTTCTTTTGTGACTCTTCATAACACCTCTCCACCCAAATTGAGATTTATCGCGAAAGGCGAGAACGTTTGCTTCGGCTTGCGAACACGGTTGTAACGGCGTGGAAAGTGAAATTCCGATTCCGAACAGCTTGCAGCCAGCTGTCTTCGGACGGACGTATTGGGACAGTTGCTGAAGCTGCTGGCGCGGAATTACTCAGTGGAGGAGACGTAATATCTGTATTAGGACTTACCATGGCAGGTCTGACGGGCGTGTCCCCGGGATCAGTATCATCTTGGGATATGTAACTGGGCTGGAGCTGTTCCCAGTGCCTTCTCTATGTTGGACCCTTCGGTTGAACGCAGACGTTGAACGTGCGAGACCCATTCGTTTGATGATTACAGCAGGGACCCAGCGACCTTCTTTGTCTCTCCGCGGGCCAAAGTACAGGGCGTAGACCGGATCTCCGACTTGATACGATCGGATGATCTTGGAAACCATCTCAGGGCCTTGTGACCTGACGGCATCTTTGCATTGTCTTCCTTGACCTTTGTGAGCAGGAGACGAATGTAGGGTGTCGATTGATGTTCGGACTTGGCGAGAATTTCATAGTTCAATCGGGGAGTACCCCGTGGAGTTGGGAGTCCGGCGAAACTGCAATAGGAATTGTTGCAGCCACTGTTTTGGACGATGATCAGATTTTCGGAGCGCCTGTTTGAATGTTTGAATTAGGTGTTCCGCGGATCCATTAGTGGCTGGATGGTATGGAGCCCCGGTAAGATGGACGATCCCATGATCCCGGCACCAGGCTTGAAATTCTTGAGAGTGGAACGCTGTTGCATTTCCTGTAACTAAGCTGTTGGGATATCCAAAGTGAGCTAAGTCCTGCTCTAGAAGTTCTATCGTGGCTTTGGTTGAAACTGACTGCGTGGGATGAATGCACGGATATTTCGAATATGCATCTGTAAGTACGAGCCAGTTGGAGCCCATGAAGTTGACTGCGTGGTCTAGATGAAGTCGACTCCACGGTTTCTCCGGAAGCATCCATCTATGGATAGGCGGTTTGGCTGGCTTTTTCTGGTGCTCACCACAGGTACCACAGTGGCGGCAAGTGGCTTCAATATCATCTCCGATGTTGGGCCAGTAGACTGATATGCGGGCAAGATTCTTCATCCGCTGTATGCCAAAGTGTCCCAAGTGTTACAGCTCCAGAACTTGTCGACGCATTTTTGCCGGAATAACGACCTTGATCCAAGAACAAGACATCCATTGATGATGGCTAAGGAGTCAGTAACTTGACGATACTGCTGTATTTCGGAGCCTTCATCACTTTTCTTCTGCGGCCATCCTTAAGGAGTGAATCTCAGCACCGCTGAGATAACGGGGTCTGTGGCGGATTTTCGGGCCAATGAACCATGATCGGCTGGTGTCACTTTTCCATTGATCTTCCGTAGCGCACATACCATCTCGGGGTCATCTTCACTTTCCTCTCCGTCGAAGTTGAGGTCTTCCCCGGACGGAAGGCGGCTGAGGACATCGGCATTCGCGTGATCCTTGGTCCTGCGGTATTCGATTTGATAATTGAATTGACTTAATAGCAGAGCCCTGCGATCCTGTCGGTTGGCAGCAAGGGGGGGCACATCATTGCCCGGGGCCAAATAGAGCTTTGATCGGTCACCAGAATGAATTTTCTACCGTAGATGTATTGGTAGAATTTCTTAAGACCGAAGACCATTGCCGAAGCTTCTTTCTGAATTTGACTGTAGTTCCTTTGAACGTCCGTGAGCATCTTCGAAACATTGGCAATTGGGTGTTCACAGCCGTCAGAATATCGGTGGAACAACACTGCCCCAATTCTTACTTTCGATGCGTCATAGGCCAGACCTAGGGGAAGTTTCGTATCAAAGTGGACCAGGATATTATCGGACGACAGCAGATTTTTTAGCCTCTGGAATGCAGCTTGCTGCTCCTTTTCCCAAGTCCATTGAGTATTTTTCTTCGCCAGATTATAAAGTGGTTTCGTAATTGTAGCCAGATCAGAAGGTACGGATTTGGCGTAAAACGGAACGGATCCCAGAAATGCCTTGAGGCTTGAAACGTCCTTGGGTGCCGGCATTTTTACGACATCGTCAACTTTAGGTCCCTTAGCGATACCTTCGTGGGAAAGAAGATGCCCAAGGTAATCGACGTACGGTTGAGCGAATTGGCATTTCTCTATCCGGCAACGCAGACCATTATATTCCAGGCGCTGTAGTAAGCGCCGTAGATTGTTATAATGATTCTCCGAATCTTTTCCGCTGACCAGTAAATCGTCCAAATAAACGGCAACTCCCGGCAAATCCTTGGTAAGTTGGTCCATCACCTGTTGAAAATAATCGGGCGCGGATTTGATCCCAAACGGCAGACGTTTTTGAAGTAGCACACCAATGTGTGTACTGAGAGCTAACCGACGTTGACTACTGGGAGCCAATTTGATCTTGTTGTAGGCATCCGCAAGGTCAACCTTGATAAACCCGTGTTCGCCTCCCAGCTTTCGCATTAGATTTTCTGGTAAAGGCAGTGGATGGCGATGTGCCTCTAGTTGGGTGTTGACCGTAACAGAATAATTGCCACAGATGCGCAGCTTGGCTTTCTTTTGCTCTGGTAGCAAAGCCTTTTTGATGGGAACGACGGGAGTCCCATATTCGGAAAATTATACAGGTTCCCAGATTCCTTTGGCAATCCCTTGTTGATAGGCTTCCTGAAGATCTGATTCCATTGCATATAGGACGGGTCGAGCCTTCCGAAAAATGGGCTGAGCATTGTTCTTGAATTTGACATCTAGCACGAAATCTTTGAGACATCCAAATTTCGGCTTCCAAAGGTCGGGAAATTCCTGGCAAAGCAGTTGGCATCGTTGCTGCAGCTTAAAATCCGGCTTTAGATGATTGAAAACGGCGTGACACGGTTCTATGGATTTGAGAACCTTGTCGATCGAAATGCCTAGATCATGGATAGCGTTGCGCCCAAGATGACTTAAATCAGGAATTCCGGATACGGTAAATTGGATGTCATGTGACTCCTTGGAATCCTGGCTCCTGCTTTGGGCAATGAACGATCCATGGACTGGCAAGTCGTGCTTACTGGCGGATTGAAATTTCCAGTCGGATTCGTATAGTTGGGGCAACCAAGATCCTCCCAGTGTTGCTTGGAGATTAAGTTGCCGACGTGGCAGTATCCAGTTCCATTGAAATGGTTTCACCTTGAATCTCTACGGGTATCTCCAGTGTCGGCAAGGATTGTTTATTGGAGATTGTGTTGACCACATCGATCCTTCTGACTATTGACTTGTTTTTGGAAAGCTTCTTACGACAAACCTTTTCCAAGTGGCCTTTGATATGACAGTAGTTGCATTCAACAGTCTTGAAACGGCAAATGTCGAAATTATGATTCTTTTCCCCGCAGCGGGGGCACGGAAAACGAATCTTCTTGTCGGCGGCAACACCATTTTTGGACTGCTTTCCCTCATTACGTTCGGGCTGAAGGCACCGATTGACTTTGTGAACGGGCTTCGGCTTGAAACTATGGACCGTGTCCTTGGCAACCTTCGCTGCCTCCTCTGTTTCGACTGCAATTTGAACGGCACGGGCGAAATCCAGGTCGTCGTCTTTGACCTTGAATAGGGCCTTTAGGACGGCTTCGGTGTTGACTGAACAAATTAAGCGGGAGCGGAGTGCTTCGTCCTGTGGATCCTTGATTGAGGCAAAGTCACACGTTACGGCGTCTTCACGGATGCGAGCCGCAAGTTCTTGCATTGTTTCACCAGGCTTCCGTTCCATATCGCTTCAGAATTTGAATTGTTCGTGGCCACAAATCGTCTTGGATCGGATTGATTTTTCATGAAGTCTGTGATTCCTTCCATCGTCAGATCATTGATGCTTTTCGGTGGAGTCTGTTGACGAGCCAAGTTTCCCAGAAGACGGTAGACGTCCTTAGATTGGTTCGTTAGGAATATTTGAGCCAACTTGACGTCCGAAATGGAATGTGCCCCAGCAAACGTACGGAAACGATCCAAATAGCCCGGTCAGAGTTCGGATGTGGAGTCAAATGGCTCGAAATCCGGAATGTTCGGAATTGTCGATGTCACGGCTGGAATTGCGGCGGTGCCCTGGGCTCCCGATTGTAGTACTTTGAGCATGGCCTCCATTGTTTGCTGCTGTGTCGATTTGGGCTTGCTGTTGAGCCATTTGCTGTTGTAGTAGCTCGATGAGCTTGGCAGTCTCTGACATTGCTAAACTTGGTCTTGTTGAGGAGCCTACTCAGTGCGCCAATTGTGAAAAGAAGAGAACGCGGGACGTAATAATGAAGTTTATTGAAGTAAAACAAACGGAATAAAGTCATTGAATGGAAATCGATAACTACATGAACACAACGAAACACGAACAAAAGAACTGAGACAACCTAACAGTGAGCAACACGCTTATATATAAATGTCTCGGATCATACGAGAACATTCATGATAATTAGAACAGTAGTTTCTAGACTTTTCGGAACGTTCTACAATGTTCTATTGTTTCTTTCAGAATCCAGAATATTTGTAATACTTCTGGAACGTTCGCGAATGTTCTTTTGTTACTCTTCATAACATCTAAAAACCGTATTCTCTGCAGACATAAATAAACCACATACTAAACGTATGTCTCGTGGAGGTCTCGAACTAAAAAAGACGAGGGGCAGGTATGAACCAAATTATAATATAACCACGAGTTGAAATGTAGGGAATCAGCTTCCGATACATAGTATACATTCGCAATGAAACCGTGACAGTGGATTGACAAAACTGGACGCCGGACATTAAGGTAGACCCCCGCAAGCTGAATATCCGGGGGAGACAGGTGAGGGTAGACATCGATGACCCCGCGGTGGCTACGACCCTGTTATGTTTTCATTGTCGTATAGCAATAATTATGTACATTTGGTAGGAAAGTTTATATAGTTCGTTCGATTAAACAGAAGTATTAGCGTTTATATTCAAAGTACATCAAAAAGATTACATGTAACGAACTGATGGAACAAATAATATGCACCTGATGCGCACCTGATGGTGCTGCTTGTTCAGCTTTCACGCATGTCCGTATGTCGCAACTACAAACTCCATGATAGTTTAAACAGCAGCTAGCCGAATCAAGTCGGCTTTGTATTGTTGGGAATGATTTAAACGCAGGGAAGACGCGGCAGCACACAATGTATCACAAATCTGGTAATGCTTGCGAAGCATGGAGCAACCTTGTGAACCATTGTAACGAAGTGGCATTGACCACTTCCGCAGAAAGCTTGTTTCATATTCGTACCAATCGGCAAGCAAAACTATACGTTACACAGTTTAGTTTCGGGTTATATCTGGTCCATATTCTGAACTGATAGCTACGGAGTCTACAGGATGTCGAGATAGAGAAGAAGTGATCTAAGTGTATATCGACGAAGTTATGAGCCAGACGGTATATCATTATAAGATCTGCTCGAATGCGGCGTGCATTGAGCGTTTGTAATGACGTTTGTTGGAGACCCTTAATATAAGTAATTTCTTGCAGGTCGAAGATAATCGGGTTGCTCTGTGTCAAACGCCCTCAATTAGTTCGCAGTCCCGTTTATACTGGGGCCACTATCTGCAAGATGCGTACTCTAGTCGCGGACGTATAATTGCTTTATACAACGGCATAAAGGTTGCTACGGTCAGGTATTCAAAGCGGTGGCGCGCGCATGGCACGAATAATTTTTTCACAACTAATCGCAACTTCGGCGCAATGTTTCGACTTTTTTAGGTTACTCGAGATTCAGACACCCAGATCCTAAATACAATCTTTATTAGAAATAGCGTTATTGTTCAGAAAATATTGCTGTTGTGTATTGTTAGTGCCGATATGAAGACAGCTGCACTTGGAGCTGTTGAATTCCATACCGGAATCATTAGATTAGTTTTGTAGACCAATTAAATCAGCAGCGATATCGTCAGTATCCGGCCTAATTTATTATTTCTTATTCGACGACACATCTTGGTGCCATCAGCGAATTTGAGAGGTAATGATGATACATATTCGTCGGTATCGTTGCTGTAAAATAGGAAAAGATCAGGCCCTACCACATAGCTTTGCGGGGCTCCGCTTAAAACTGGTGCCCATGCACTACGAGAACCGTTTATTACAGCGCATTGACTGCAGCCGCTCAAAACAGATGAAATTTAAGAGAGTAGAGGATTGGTTATCCCGTGCGTATGTAGCTTTTGAATTAGGTGGTTATATGGAACACGGACAAAAGATTTTTAAAATTCGCGTGTATCACATCAGCACTATCCCCAGAATTAATAATGTCAACAAGCCATTCAACGAAAACCATGAATTGTCGTTCACATGAGTGTTTGTTTCAGAAATCCGAACTGAGATTTCCGCGAAATATTGTTGTTTATGGCTTAGTCAGTTAAAGTCTGGGATATTATTTTTCCACAACTTTGAAAGCCGTTTCGTTTATATATGGCAGAGACATAGGTATCTATACGGTGATTTTCCCATGTTTGCCATATTGTCTTATTTGAATTATAATAAAACAGGTCTCTCTTTCAACCCAAATGAAATAAAGAAAAACAACACTCGAGCTTCGCTTTCAGGTGCACAGCATGAGCACAGGGCGGCGGGCAACCCCTACTTTTGAACCAAAAGATGGCAGCTATAGGTGGGCTCCCGGGATTTTTTCTTAGCATCCCCCACTTGGGTGCGACCCCTCAATTATGGATTATGTTATGCGCCCTAATCACTTAAAATCCATATATTTTTGTATGTCAAGGTTCGCCCAATCAATAAATATATGAAAGTTAGTTTATTTGCTCATATGAAACATTACCTATGTCAGACATAGAAGATAATCCACATCCGAAAAACATCAGATATATTTATAACATAACATGTTTGATATTCTTGCGTCACGTTACACAATGAAAGGAAGACAGCTCAGAACGGCCTAGATAATTTAGCTACTTTAATATAGATACGAAAGGAACGTAATTCAAAGATTTTGGTCCACCAAAAGCTCAACATGGGAACGGAGAAGCTTGGCGGAAGACTAATATAACCTAGGAATAACTAAATAAATAATATAAACAAGAAGAATACCACTTTGACCAAGTCAAACATGAGAACCATATAACGTTATGTCAATAACAAGAAACGCATACTGACAGGTCAGGACCAACAGGGAACTGAATTAGTCCAGGTCTTAGTAGGCAGGCACATATAAGGACCTTTACTTGGGATAAAAGGCTCAGGCTCAAGCTTTGACATGTTTGAGGACGGAACAACCTTCATGAGGGCCCGAGTTTTATATTTTAGCGATTTCTCTGCCTTAAGCAGATTATCTCCGCGCGATTATTATGAAACTATAATATTCACAGTATTACAAAACGACATCTAGAGTAGCAACAATGGTATAAAAGAAGACATCAACCTCAGTCGTTCGAGAAAAACTTGAACTCGCGACATCGATAACCTTAAATCTACATCTATATTAACCGAACGAACATCTATATTGCCATAATCAATTTAGGAACTAGAACTTTATATATTTATATATTTTAAAGGCTAAATATATTATTTGTTTGTTGTTTAAAATTATATTTCGCAGTTCTTCTACTGTCAGTTCTTTCTGACGTGAAAAAGCAAAATCATTTTAAGGCAGACCTGTTTTGTGGTATATAGAATAGTTGCTGCACCTTGTCTTTCTCAATGGCATTGTAATCCTATTTGAGAGCTTTGGCCAACAGCATTCCGTACCGATTATCTTCCGGAACTGCGCTGAATGGTTTATTGCCGTTTTCAACTTGAAAATTCTCAATCGACAGCTTTTTCAGCAATTTATAACCAAACTTTTGTGTGTACAAGCGTTGAGTTCTCATCGACGTGGCACTCGTAGCTGCGTAGTCGTAGTCGCCGCTGTGAAGGAGTTGCATGTTTTGTTTGATGAGCGACTGAGCAATGCCTTGACGCATTCGGCTTTCGTCGACCGACACGGCAAAAAATTTGAAAATTCGCTGAGCGTCAGGAAGTGAGGAAAAAAGATCTTTTTCAAGCTCGTTTAAATAGGTCAAAATCCAGCGTACTTTCTGTGGATACCGATTCATGTCAATTTCGGGTTTCAGAGCATTTTTCTTAAAAAACGACTAATACAGACGATGTTTATTAACGCTTAGCTTATAGTTTTGAATATAATTTCATAACATATTTTGGTGCTAGTGTACAGTGTAGATTTAAAAAATAACATATGATTTCAAAGTTTGAAAACAATTCACCTTAATTTCAGGAATTTGAACGTGTGAACATTGTTTCAGTTTTGGAAAGGCAATTCATTACCACAACAAATTTTGAAAAATTTCCAAGCGAAATATTACAAAAATACGTATTTAGATTTTTCAAGCATTTCAATTTGGCACATTTTACCATTACGAATTGCAGTAAAATCTTGAATTTTGAATTTTGTTCAAATTGATTAAATTTTCTGCTCATACTTTAAGCTCAAATCATGAATTGAAAAATTTAAACCCATTAGCACATCTTAGTTTTTTTAAATAACTTATATGCTTCTAATTATAACATGCGTAGTCGCTAAAAGTCATACTCTAGTATAAACAAACAAACAAACAAACAAACAACAATTACCCATGCAAACAACAACGCCGCAATTGTTAGGAGTGAGCCTCCGAAATTTTTAAATCATGGCTACCCTTAGGTGTGACAACTCACACACATTCCAAATGTAAATTTTTTTAAAAAATACTACGCTTAAGCTTTAGCATGAGAAACTTTACAAGATAAAATTTTGTGAATGAAGTATTCAAATATAAATTAAAAATAAGGTTTTAAACGGTATGAAAATCATTTTTTCGCAAGCTTAGGAAAATGGCGATAAATTATTTTAGCAATAACGATTTATGTTATACGTCATCACTAATATTTCATATGTGAACAGTTCTTCGAACTATATGCTGCAGCGACAATCATTGAGTTTAGATTCATTGTTCTAATTCTTATGAACGTAGTACTAGCATTGCTGAAGTAACGCTGCTTCCTGTAATTAGTGTAACGATTTATGAGCGGTGAACGTATGAGCAAAAGTCGATCGGTTTTTAACAGGTAATATTCACTACTAACTAAAATTGCTTAGATTTTGTGTTAAATTTATATCTGGCTGTTGTGTTTCCTCGCACGAGCGTTTATATAACAGATATTACCTCTATAATGTATATAAAATCAAATTTACTTGGAAAATTGACCTAAGTCGATTCACTTTCAACATAATTGCAAGCCACAACATCAAAAACGGAGCGATCTTAGCTTGAAACATGTTAGCTTACATGGCCCATGTCAACTTTAGGGGCCGAAGTATAATGCATGCCATACCGTTTTCGATATACTAAGCCTAAGCCTTAGTCTTAGCCTAAGCTAAGGTCACTATATGAGCCATGTACTAAGCTTAAGCGAAGTCGGGGGCTGCCACCCCACGACCCCTGCTCTAAGCTGTTCTTTTTAAACACGTAAAAATAACTTTAATAAAGTTTATTTTTACCGTACCCAAAGAAACTATACCAACTTCAGCGTCAGTAGCCGAAAGGCTACTCGTTTAAGAAATGATTTCACAGTTTAACACGACACTGGAAGACAAGTGCACATCGTCATAGCTGGCTGGTTGTCTTTGTTTTCAGTAATCACTATTTTCTTGCTTTAGGTTGTCCTCACAAGTAGCAATAATCATAGTAATGTATGGGGAAATTGTCCGTATTTCGAGCGCGCATCTTCATACCGTAAAAAATTGCATTTTATACCTCAGCAAGATCGTTAAGTCGTAGTCCAACAGCAATATCTTGATCCGGATCAATTGCAATAAACGAAATCCGCTTTTCAATCGCATCGTCAACAGCGTCTTCAAACAATAGTTTGCTTTCGGATTCTTGCATGGCCACAGCTTTATTTAGCGGTTCGTGCAACCGAAATGATCGCTGTAGCAGAGAAATCGCATGCATTCGATGTGAACCGGTTAGCGGTAGTACGACGTGATTATGCGATGTATTTAAAGGTACACTTGTCGAAAATAAGCTTTTTAGAAAATGAACGAAAAATTGCGGATTTGGTTGTCCAAATAGCGAAATCGATGTTTTTAAGTTTTGGTACATAATATCCACGAGTAATTATTGCTAGGTATGAATCCTTATGCTCAGACTTGACAAAATGCTCTTTGGTGTAATGATTTATTATTTCATTACATTTTCATTTTCTAGAAAATTACACAACTTTCATAGAGGACTCAGACTAATGAGGGTACATATTATACTTATCAACAATACTGGCCTGTTTACGTATTTCGTTTTGTACATTAAACATTGAGGTTCTGTACGTATATCATGTTACTAGTTCATGTAATAAATTTTTTCCAAACCTATTAAATTTTATATGTTACCGGGAAAGGTATCTACATGTCACAGTGAATTGAAAATAAAATGATTTAGCGCCATCTAAATGTTGACGAAAATCAACTGTGCTATTTTGGATTGAAAAAATGAGACAGCACCTTTTCCCAAGTACCGTTGTAGCTGGACCTTCTATCATTTCATTAAGATCACATAGCTAGTCCAAATAATTGATGACATATTTGGTAATAGACCTAACTCAACAATGAAAGTTCGGAAGACTTTCGCCTTCATAGCTCGAAATTCTGAATGATATGCGGTCTTGCCAACCTCTGTTTATCAGTTTTCTTGTTAAACCAAAGCATGTTTTGTCAATCTTGAATATACCTTTGTTTTTACGACGAATTGAGTCTGGATCATTCGTGTGCGACTGCGGTACATTTGCCACTACACTATTTCGGAGCTGTTTCTCGCTAACGACAGACTCGAAAATCAACTCACCGTGCAATATACACTGTGACAATTGCGTCAATTTATTAACGAAACGGTTATGCATGAGTAAACTTAAGCTGCGCCCCTTACCATCCTCTCTTGACAAACGCGATTACCACAAATTTCATTTTTGCGTTAAAGAACAGAAATTAGTCCGTTTCATATTCCATACATTATAATTTGGAAATGTTCGCGAACACATTGGCGTTAAAGTACAGGGGCCGAACTGGATTCGCTAATGGTGTTATGGAACAAAAAATGTCGAAATTGGATACGGCTATTGAAATCCGAGTTTTGTTCGCTAACAATGTTTTGTATATGGTGTCAAAAGAGGATGGTTGGTGCGCATCTTAAGTTTATTCTTGCATTAATACAAATTTCTAAAAGAAACACTGTTTTATTCCACTAAAGGCGTGTTTACACGTTCAAAATTTTTGCTCAAAATTTAAGTTCAAAATTTGACCAATTTTTGATCAAAATTTGAAGGTGTTTTTAATGGAAAATAGCAACGTTTTAAAATTTAAAATCAAAATTTAAGCTCAAATGTTTTCAGGTACTGCATCTCGTCGATGATTGGCTAAAGGCATGTCATTTAAAAGTTTGGGCAGTGTCCCCATGTTAAACCTTACCAAACATGCAAAAAGGCGCTTTCAAATTTTGATCAAACTTGACCTCAAATTTTGATGAAAAATTGAGTAAAAAGTCAGAGCGTGAGAACACGCCTTAAAAAGCCATCTATTTCGGTTGTTTTATGTTATAACATGAAAATTCAAAAACATTAGTTGCGAAATGTGTAGCCAGGGGCGTCGCCACCGGGTGACACTAAATGGTTTGATGCTGGTGCCCCCTCCCCAGATTAAAACTACAACAATGTTTTTCAACATGCTGCAGCGAGATTACTATGTTGAATTAACCCCTCCATGAGTGAATGTCACCTCCACTCGCCCGTCGAAATTTTCTGGCGACACCGCCCCTGTGTGTCCCTCTAAGAGGATTTATATATTTTTACTGAAATTTAGCTTATTACTTTTAACAAATTCGAACGAGATTACGCGTATGTGAACATATATATGTTACTGAATCTGTTTAAAGTTCATAAACGGGAAGCGCAAGCTATGTTACAAATCCGATTTCCAATCTTGTGTAATCACTAGCAGTGGCGTATGTATAAGTACAACATTTTGCTGAGACACGAAAAATAAATCGTTCTAAATATTACCGCGTTATCAGGGTACAAAAGAAAAATAGATACGTCATAGCTAATGGGCTGTAATTATCATTCGTGAATTAAATCAGCGAGTAGATGTCCTTGCAACCCAGCCAATATTTTTTACTAATCTCATTCTGCCTTTCGGTATTAAGTGCATAACTAAACTAAAGAGCATATAAATATGTTAGCTTAGGTAGAGAACATTACGGATCTTTTGGACCGGAAGTATAACTGACAAAAGCAATATCTAACCCATACATGCTGAAGCAGAAACTCAGAGGGCAACCACCTGAGGCCTCGTACTCCTATACTCGAGGCCAAGATCTATCAGTTAGGGTACCACACTACACCCCTGAGGCTTCGTACATTCTGCGGCCCGTGTAGAGAGCGAAAAAATTTTGCAGAAACAGGTCAAAATTGGCAAAAATTTAGCAAAAATTGGGGTGACATTGACAAAACTGAGAGTGCGACGGTGGTGCGGTTGTCAACTTTTGTCATAATCCCCCTCCCTTGAAGACCTCCCTCCATGCACATCTGCCCCCCCCGAGACCGCCTGAGTTAAACACGTCATAAACTGTCACTTTTTTCAGCAAATAAAATGCAATGCAATGCAGAAATCGAAATCCCAGTGCAAAAAATCGCAATACAAAAAATATTTGTTGACACAAAAAACAAAGGGCAGATAAATAATAAAGCATTGCATTTTTAATACAGTTACAGCAAGCATTACACCGGTAATAATTATATTCTATGAACGTAAAATAACATAGACCCGCAAACAGTGTGTATGGTTTTTTATGGTCTGAGAGGGCGTCCACGCATATCGCTGTGCCCCTTTTCCCAGAAAATATTCAAAAATATTGTTTTTCATCAGGGTCGGACTTAGGGCTCCACACGCCTTTCACATTTTTTGAATTTTTAATCATTTCGACCATACGAGTGTTTGAATTTGTCTCCAGAAAAGAAGCACTAGAAGTTTTTGAGTGTTCGCTAACTTTTTCCCTTCTAATGTAAAGTATTCCTCAAATTTGGCCCATTTTCGCCAATTTTAACGGAATTTTTCCAATTTTAAGCAAGTATTCCAAAATTTGACCTTCGGCGCGGAGGAAGGAGGGTGCGCGGATCTACAGGGAGACAAACATTACATAATACTTTGGAGGCCTTCACATGGAAATATGATGTCGTAGGGGGCACATCAAAAATGTTTTGGTGGGGGCTCCTCACACCCCTAAAGACAGTCCTGTTTTTCATATGTAAATGAGCACTTTGGATGGTGTCATACCAGAATATGTCATAGATGGCATCACAATTTTTCGGTGGGGGCCTCTTAACCCCTGAAGCCGTTCCTGTTTTTCGTTAATGAATGCGCTTTGCGCCATATCCTGTGAGCCTCTCCTCTAAAAACTTTTTGTGCGTGGTCCGTCAAGCTGTTGTGAGTGCCCCAAACCATGGTATGACTGGTCCCCTCCAAACTATGGTGTGAGGGGTCAAAAACTATGAAATCAGTAACCGCTAGTGTAGCCCTCACCCGTGGCGACACCTCTTATCCTTAGCATTTCATTTAAAAACATAAGAAGTTTTCTGAAAGTAAATTCAAACCGGGTCTGATCGAAGAAATTAAGGAATTTAGTAATGTTGCGTTTCTCTCTGAGAGTATACCGGGTGCAAATTTAAATAAACTGGCTGCGTTTCAGACAATTTTATGATCCTATTTTGTCATATGCTCATCAACATGTGAGTGCTCCAAATTGGAGGATAAGGACGCGGCCTAACACGTGCTTTGCTTTTGCGTTTAGTATTCCGTAGTCTATGCATGTTTGCCCTTAACAGTTTTCCTCAAGAGCCATTATAATGTTTTATCACATTGGTATAACTTGCACAACTCTTGTTCAAATTCGGTCCATGTTTCCTGTGAAATAGTCGTTTCTTAGAGCTTTAGTCGAGGCCAAAATATGTTCAGTGGTTATAGATTCCTTTAACCTCAAAAAGTATGTTTGTGCATCCACGCTTTTAAATTTTATGCGCAAAAATTTGAGCTGAATATTTTGTCGTTTGCGCTAACAAACCTTTATCATCACGCGTTTAATGTTTTATCGAATTTTATGTTCTGTAATCGATAAAATAATGTTTATATACATATCGAATAATGTAAATAAAGTTTTATATTTCTAAACACTGGATGGCTGACAATAATTATGATCTGAAGTTCGTGAAGTATGTTCATTATAGGTATTCACGGACTCTTCTTCACGCCAACATAAATTAAGACCGTTGATGAGTGCTGAACCACAGCGTATGCATCTTGTTCGATTAATGCTAGATGCTACGCTAAAGCAGTTGTAATAGTTAACATTCATTCTATAAAGCTACTGTGTGGGTTACTGTGAAAGCTGGATGAAGTTAGATATTGCTACAGGTATACGTCGATTATTTTAAAATAAATTGAAATAATTTTGTGAAATATGTTCGTGGATACTTACATGAAAACTTTAACTTCGTAGTATAGGCGCTAATGTACGGAATACAATAGAGAATGATATAAGATCAGTTATGAGAATGTGGATTATGGTTGTTCTTGTATATATGCTTTTTTACAGTTGAGATAAATTGTTCTTTACGTTAATAGAAATCTAGAAAGATTACAGGAGAGTGGAATTTCACAACGACATTGTCTTTGTGCGCATTGTTAAAAGTCAGCTACACTATTTATTTCTTCTGAAAATTACTAACGAGACACTGATTTATTAGCTCTGTTTCATTGCTGATCAAAGCTTTTGATGCAACATATGATTTGGTAAAACCCCGCTTAGACCAAAGCAGAACGAAATATCCATGGAACCTACAACAAACAAAAAAGACAGCGTATTGGCAAATCTAATAATAAGTGAACATTGAACACAGTTCTGTAATATTGGTTATGTCAGGTAATGGTTTCCTGACGCGAGCGCAGTGTTAAACCTTGGGTAGGCTGCGAAAATTCCGAATTTACATTTGGTGCGAAAGGCAACGCAGAATTTGAAATATTTTGAGGTTTGATTCACGCCATACGCTTAACCTTAGACAACGTTTGAGAGAAGCGTATGGTCGCACGCTGTCCTTGCTTAGCTTTCGGGTATGCCTCACCCAAAATTTCGGACAGGTAGCCTGAGCGTGACGCCTCACTTGAATTCCGAAAAGTGTACGTAAAATGTTTCGTGTGCAATAACAGTAATTTCTAAAACAGTACTACAATTTTTTTCTGTTAGGTTAGCTAACAAGAAAGTCCTGACGAATAGGTATTCCACACAACATTGTGCTGACTGAAAATTTAACACATGACATATTGCTTTTTAGTGTTGATGTTAATATTATATAGCTAGTTAGTATTGCCAGTGACACCTTGATGTTTAATAATCATAAGGAAAGTAACAAACTTGTTGGTACTTCATATAAAAAGACATAAAGATAGATTCTTTCATTTATTGCAGAATTACTATTACAACTATAATTATATATGATGTAATAAGAATTATTTAATATCTATTTATTGTTTCATC
>JASANE010011503.1:0-33253 GCA_030248225.1 Trileptium ribeirensis
TCCATGAATCAGTTATATAGCAGCTGCATGCCAGGATAGGTATCCAATATTCAAGTTATGATAAAAGTTCCAATTTCGAATTTCGTAGAGTTCCGCGTAGGGTTCCGACCCGACCTGACACGCAGTGCAACATACGTTTATGACATACCAATGACTATTATTATATCCATGTTATGGATGCGCACAGGGATCGGGCTTGGGGCGCCCAATCACTGAGCCCTAAAAGGAAATCCCAGAAATTTCGCGCCTTTTGTCCCCGGCCCATCCGAGCGCGCAGCCGTACTTCCACAATACATCATTATAGTTACAACATTACGCATGTTATCATGAGTTTTCAGTTAAGGCTGGCCGGATACCTGCAAATTTCCCATGCGAAGGTGATCATGCCCGCGCATATCGGGCATGTGGAACGTGAATATATATACAATACACGGTAATACATTTTTATTCAATATCAACAACAAATGTTACATAGTATAACATTGGGATCACGCTCCACCAATATCCGGTCGTTCATTGAGTTAAATTTTGCCCCTAATTGGTTCCAAATTTTTAATTTTTCGCTGATTTCTATGTTTGTTAAAATGCCCTAAAAATCTCGGGCTGTTACATATAATGGTCGAAAGTTGATGAGGAGGTTAGATTCGCGTGGGAATCCACAGAATAGGCTCAAATATTAACGAAGTTCAAACATAGTTCGCGGTCACTATTGAACATTGCAATTTGCTAGCCGCGTACATTTGAAAACACGATTACCAGTCACGGTGCACACGCTGACCACAAACACAGCTTTCCCATTCAGCATGTCATTTGGTGAATGCGAACCAATGCGTAAAATTGGCAAAAATATTCCCATATAAAAATCTCTTTCTTACAACCGATATGTATTACCCGATCTCTGGAAAGCAGTTGTCACGTAACCACACACCAGCCGTAAAATTTGGTATGTGCTCCTAACCACTGCTTGCCCGATCACAAATAACCACCGCTATTTATGCGAAAGCGGTTCATTCGAGAACTATAATTCCTATTCGAATGGTAGGTTTACAAAATACGATGCAGCTGTTTGCCGAAATTCATGCTACGCTAAATGCACTATCTTTGAAGCTAAAATCTGATTTGTCATTTCGACACAAAATTCGAGAATGCCTTGAACGATGCCGTGAACCATCGTGACACCCAAATCGAAAACGCGAGGCAATTATCACAACTTTTTGGCGTAAGGACAGTCGATATCAAGTTTTAGTTGTCCAAATGACATTCCCAAATCCAACTCAATTTCTTGCGAAAGTGAATTGCCTCAAATAAAATAGGGAACTGGCTATCGCTACATCTGTTCGACCACATCCATCTGCACAACCACGAACACCACATCGAATTTTCATCTCAGAGATCTGTGCGGCGACAGTAACCGGCAATGACTCAAGCCGAGTATAAAAATATCGGCTGTATTTCACCTTTACTCGAGATTGGAAATATACGAAGACTGTCATATCGCAGTAGTCGATGGGAACGAACGAAATTCTATATACTTACTTTGCGCTGCTCATAAGACTAGTAGTTAAGCGCCTGGCCCGCTTCACTTTTAGAGAAGGTGAGCACCTCCCTAGTTTTCCGGCAGCGCATCCACTTTTGAATGGCTTACTGCGTCTCCCCGTGACACCTAATAACTGCCGTGACGGTGTAGTGTCACATTTCTCCTGTCAACCTATCATGTAACATCCCAATTTTTATGAAAATGATAAAACGCTTAAAGTACATTAAATTGGTAGGAAAAAGGAAATGGACGACCGGATACCAGTGGAGTGTGACCTTACAAGTACAATCCAAATGAGGTACAATTGTTAACAACAGCAATAACACTACATAATTATTATTTTATACGGAGGTGCCCGGGATGATTTTGGCATCAAACGCAAGAGGAAAGTATCATGATTAGGGCTGTCCGGTCGATCCTCGTGCAAATAAATTGTTGCTATTTCGTAAATAGTATGATATATCGTGTTGCTATAGGGGACGGGTGTGCGTTCGGAGCGGCCAGTGGCCAACTGATATCACAGAAACTTTTGGGTCTACAAAAAACGGTCATCCTGAGCCGGTGTCGTGCCATATTTTCCCCCCCCTTAAGGTGCCATATTTTTCCCCCGCCATATTTTCCCCATGATGTTATGCCTTTCAGGTGCTATAAATGTGTTTCTTGTTATATTTGTTCTCTCTCATATTGCCAGTGATGTAATATTTGATGCTCTTTGTGCATATATTCCGTTTGTTTTTCAGCCGAGATAAATATGGATACCATAGAATACTATGAAATATTTAACTATTTGAAATCATCTAATTATCCGAAGGCCATCGTGTCGAAAGATAAACGACGGGACTTCCGAAAAAATGTGGCGTGTCGGAGATTCATATGGTTAACGAGGAGGAAAAGTTGTTCCACAAACCGTCCAAAAATTTGGTCATTCTGGGTGAAGATCGAAAATTGGAAATTTTATCTGAGATGCACGCGGGCAGTGTTGGCGGTAAAGTTCTTGGTCTAAATCTCTCCTGTGTGAGAGACGAATGTTGGTCTTCTCTACTAATTTCTGTTTATTGTTTTATAGAAAACGGGGTACATTCGTTGTCTGGCTATGACATGGGCATCTGAGCCAAAATAGATGTTTTATACTGTTATCATTTTGAAGTTCTAACGAGTGTTAATGATTAGGGTTACAATGTTTACGTGTGGATATACAACATTATGTTAAGAAATGCTGTGACTTAGAGAAATTATTATACCTTTAGTTAAAATACTTAAAATGGAACCGCGAGGAGAAAAACATCGTGAGATCAAAACAAGGCGGACGAAAAATTTGGCAGGTTAGGCGGGGAAAAATATGGCAGGTTAGGCGGGGAAAAATATGGCAAGGGGGAAAAATATGGCACATTAAGGAGGAAAATATGGCAGGGGAAACATATGGCACGACACCGGATCCCAGCGCACACGCCGGAAGACTACTAGTAATTAATTCATTTGGTTTATAAAATATACCATGTAGATCTGTATGTATATAATATAGAAGATCAGGGATTGTCAGGCTGAGACCAGCGTTTCTGGTCATGATCAAACAGCTAACTTTTCGGTCTGAAGAGGACGAAATTAGGGTACAATTTGGATAAGGTGCTATTTTAGGGGTACAACACTAAAAGTTCAACCTTCAGTTTTCTATTAATCTTAGAGGAACGAGGGTGACTAAACCTTATGAAGGACTCTCTAGGGGTGTCAAATTGTCCCGACGGGTCAAAAATTTTGGTTCCCCTAAACACTTACGGAACCTCGAACAGGCGCTTAAGCCTCCGATTTTCTACGTCTAAAAGGAGCCTAGAATAACCAAAAGTCCTCAATTTTTGGAGCCAGGGACACTTATCGGGTCCCACCCTAACTGTTTAGTCGAAAACTGGGGCCGCCCACCCCACGAGACCGCTCAGGATCCCCTAAACTCAAACGGGACACAAAAAAATTTGGGTTTTGCTCGTCTTAATCGGCCTCCCGTGAGAGTTACAATTAAAATTCTAATTTAATCAGCAGCCGGTCTGCCAGGGCATGATTCTGGTCCTGCCCCCGACCCCCTACTTTTCTTAGATCCCGAGATATCATATGACAGATGTTTACAAGATATATATATAGCAACTAGCTCAAAAATAGAGTCAACAGGCGGCTTTTGTAGGGTACATTTTCGATTAGACATTACAAATTGCTCCAATTCAACAACAGCACATAACTGTTTTATTTCTAAATGTGTATAGAAAGGAAACAATACATATTGCGACAGTATGACACATTTATTAATCAAACTAAAACATAATGAGAAAATAAACCTATAAACTCTTAGACACGGTGAATATAAGCATTCTTGGTTTGCCATGACCAACAAAATGTGATCACACATTAAAAACGTTTGTATATCAACAAAAATATTTTGAGCTCCTTATTCATTGGAACTGAATGTGTAATTTCTAAAAGAAAGCGAGCTTGAATATAGTAACAAATTTTTACGTGAAATATATATCACTAGATTTAGCAATTTATAACATCGTAAATAAACGGACGATAAAAGATTAAACCACAGTGATGAACTGAGAGCGCTTCAAAGCCGCAACAATCCTTTACATCTGCTACAGCGTTCTACACTCAAATTACAGCACACAGGCACTACCGCTAATATCGTAGTCATTAAACTCCGTCACGATCACAGAGGTTTTGCTAAAGAAAGTCGAAACAAGTGGATAATAATAAATCACATCAAAACCAGGTGTTTTTTTCAATTTATGTAATATTACAATTAGAAATACGCGACAAGCCCTGCTAATCAATATTATTGATACGTTGACCTCACTGAAAAATCCTTCCTTAATAAAGCCACGAGCAGTAAACCTGGGGAACAAATAATGTATTATACAGTCCATTTTATTTTTCATTCCCCGAAGCCATACAAAAACCCAAGCCTATTCAAGTCAACATTATAACAGAGAATGTTTCCGACGCAGCTTCTAGAAGAAAATTTGTTGGCTTAAAATATTAAACAAACTTGCCTCGTCGTTGCAAAACAGCAAATACGTTTTGACTGAGAGTTAAAAGCTAGGACAAAAACCAAAAGTGCCATTCGGAAAATATATATTAAAATAAAATAATTAGTAAATTACAATGGCAACAGAACTGTACTAGCAACACGATATCATAAAAAGAATATGCGAGCCTATTTAGAACTCATTTTGCAAACACTTTGGAAAAATATTTTTTCAGCTTCAAATGTTTCGAGTTTTGTGACAAGGTTGCTAGGTAGATCAAATTTTGTCACAGCGTTGACAAGGCAGCCAGCTATAAGGTCTGCTCCGTAGTCACCCGGAACTAAAATACATATCCTAAAATTCTCATAAATTATACACATATATACATATACAACAGGGGATTCTGAACTAAAACTGTATTATGCTTCAATGTCCAATATCGAAATACCAAATGTACAAACACATGTATGTATAGTATAGTGAAACTACAAATAAAACATATATAAAATAAAACAGCGTAAACATATCACCCACATAAAATGAACGCTCCATCAAGCGTATTGAAATATTAAAAGCAACGATATTTCGATAAGACTCATGGCTTATTCGTATTGAGTTCGATACGACACGTACGTGTATTATAAAATATAGTGTTTACATTGCATGCAATCCGATAGAGCACGAACAACTTCGCCGGATTGCATGAACAACAGGCGTGAAAATATGCATACACAAACACATAATGGTACACGCATAGCTTGGTATAATCAGATCGGACGCAATGTAATCACGGCCTTGATATTTGCCAAATTTGAACCAAGGTTTAGTAAAAAAATATGACCCAGCCAACGTTGACAGCAGTGGAAAAAGAATAATCCTCGCCGATGATTCGCAATATATCATGTCACCCTCTGTCATGATTAAAAAGCCCGAAGTATCGCATGCAAAAAACATAACGATCGCCCATAGTATGTGTAAATAAATACAAAAGACAAACATCCATGTCAATTATGATAATAATAACAATGTGCATATGAATTCATGCAATTTTAAGGAAAACACGTAAGTTTTACACAAATAGAGTTAAAAATGCGATTTTCAAACTAAACCACGCTGTAATGGGTAAATTAATGTAATCCACCGATAATTTAATGTCTGACATCAAGAAAAACTTAACTTTTCCGCGTTATGAAACACAATTAGTCGAGATAACATACCGCACTAAGAATTGGCGATAGTTTGCCAATGCACTACATGTTCACACACTGTGGAATATATCCGATTCTCATAACATTATCTTTTTAGCATTTAAGAACTATGAAATTTCAGAATAGCGTGATTCAGAACTACGTGATTCGAAACGTAGATTGAAACTCCACATTGTTGCGTTTAAAATATTACAATCGAAATCATAAATATCGAGTGCAGGCCACGAAAATGTAAAAAGAGTTCTACTAAATCCGGACTGGATGCGAGTCAACTCGAGTCTAAAAGTGTTTTTGAATTTCGTGAGCTGAATTCGGACAGCGATTCCTAGAACGCAATATTAATTAGCGTTCTTTACACTTCAAATCTTTCAACGGTTCAGTTCCGCTGCAGAGATTACAGTTTCGCTCCAAGCAATTTTATACTGCTTTTTTAGGAATATATTGTTTCAATCAATGCTTTTAATGGCTTCTCGCCAATAGACACTTTTATTTAATATATTTCAAATCAACCAATTTGCTTTCAAGTTTTCACTGTTGTCGAAATTCGAAAGTGCCTTTATTTATGGTTAGTTTATACATATGAAGCTGAGTTCAAAGTGAAGTTTCATAACACGATTTTGAAAATTGAAAATGATCTTTCGTCATGACCTATTAAATCAGGTATATACCTAGCTTTGTACTAACATGATAGTTTAGATTCCTTTCAAAACCAAGTCATGAATGTGCATTAGTATTGTCACATTTATGCAAATCGAGGGTTATTTTGCCACATAAAGTTGAACTGCGGCAGGAAGTGAATTACTGTGATCCGAACAAACCGATACTTTCTAAAATTAGAAGCGCTCTTCAACTCCAGCGGTGCGGTCTGGTAATGCACCGAAAAACATCCATTGAGTTTTTCGTGTTCCAAAGTAATCATTTCCTCGGAATATACTGGATATGTAATAGTATACGTAGTTCAGTATTCAAGTAACGAAAATAAATTATCATGCAATTGGAATCATAGCTTCACAAACGGTATAAAGCTAGTTAATATATAGTTGCACCGAGTGATGCTAGAAGAATTATACAATTATATAGTACATGCTAGAGTACACATGAAGTTTGAAAGGCTTAAAACGGTTAAAATTTTATATCAACATGTAAAAACATCACCTTTCATGCTATTGGAATTATAGCTTCACAAAGGGTATAAAGCTAGTTAATATATATAGTTGCACCGAGTGATGCTAGAAGAATTATACAATTATATAGTACATGATAGAGTACACACGAAGTTTGAAAGGCTTAAAACGGTTAAAATTTTATATCAACATGTTAAAAACATCACCTTTCATTCTTAAATCAATAAGTAAATTTATAGATTTTTGAAACATAGATTGCAACCCTTCGAATAGCGCGAATTTAGAATCTTTTAAGTTAGCCATCGTTCACAGAGAAAATTTTGTCAACATGGCTTTTGAATTTTGCCAACATGGCTAACTCACAGCGGCGGTTCAAAAAATTCCTATATTAACTGTATTCCTGAAAAAAATTCCGTTTTACTATCGTCGCCTTTCAACACTTTTGGTCCTATCTTTTTAACGGTTGAACATATTGCTATACTTTTTTCATATTCGGGCGCCCAGATGAAAAGGTATAACGTAATGTTACACGAATTACTAGAATGTTCATGGCTTTTTAGCAGCCGTTCCGAAGCGCTACATATATAACAAGCCTATGGTTAAACCTAAGCTAAAATATATTACAGGTCATGGGTTTCGTTTAGGCATAGGTGGGTATTCCATAAAATTCGTATATATAAGCTTTAGATATGGCATTTATTTAAGAGAGCTGGGTAAAGGTGAACCAAGAAAGAAAAAAAAGAAAAAATTCTCATAAATACTCGAAAGAAGTCGAGAAGCAGTATTCATGCTGTATATCTGAAATAAACGATCAAAATACAATATCATAAACAGAAGGTTATGACCAAAATTCGTACAAAAAATGCTAAGGTAAACCGCCTAGTTGGAAATATCGTTAAAATTTTCTGAATCATCTTAATAGAAAGGTAGGAAAATTGCTTATTTTTCACAGGGTTGTGGCTTACTCAAAAGGCGACACCAATGTTCTACGAGTAACGAGCAGGTATTTACACTCAGATATGAATGCCACCAATAAACTTCTGCTATCATCTTTCCCTTTGTTATTTGTCTATGCAGATTTTCAATGTATACTGAATATATAAAAGGCGCTAAGCTCCGAGCCTCAATTTCAAGCTTACCCTAAGCCTATGATTAAACTAGTTTGAATAAAATGATTGTAGAACTAAAAATTTTCAATATTTGAAGTGTTCACACAAAACAAAAAACTCAGCTTTCGAGCATGCATTTTGTTGCCATGCGGCAAGTTATAGCATGTCTAAAATAGCTGTCACGTAGAATTCACGATAACAAAGTCACATGAATATATAAATAAGCTCACTATGTATACTACATACAGAACCAGAACGAAGAGAGCATATTTTACTGATGTCGTCAGTAAAAGCACTTTAAGTATATAGTTAAGTCATCGTACGACATCTATTCAGTGACATTTGTTTATGTTAACTTACGCTAAGTACTTCTACGTAATCGATACTGTCTTACCGAGTTGGACCACTTTAATTCGAACCTACCCCGCAAACTTCTGAATGTGTAAAATAGCTGCTACAAGCATCGACCTGACTTTGTTTTGTGTTTTATTAGCAAACTCATTCAGGTTAAGATGAAAAATTCCTACTGAATTTATGTGCCCTACTTATGTTTCACATGGCAAATTGCTGAATTAATCTTTTCTTTTGCTTAATTGTATTTGAGCTTGATCATTATAAATATATATATTACAATTATGTTTGGACCACAGATGAAGCAAAAATGTGGAAAATTTCAAACAAAATTTTTAAACCGGAATTCCGGTTCCGGTATGGTTTTTGCCTTTCGCCGGAACCGGAATTCCGGTTACTCCCTGATATATAATAGCTATAATTATTGTTGAGGAACGTAAAAGTGAAATAAGAAATACATACTATACCGTTCTCCATATTATACTAACCTAATCCTTTGTGTTATCCTAAACATAATACATTATATATGTCTTACGACAATGAATGCCTAAGCGCTAATAAGTCCGGGTTCTCAATCTTAATATACTAGATGTTTAGCACGAATTGTTTGGTTTACACAATTTTGGGATCATATGTTCAACCTGAAGCCTGTTTTTATGTGATCTATGTTTCCATACTTCTGCTCGTTAATATTTGTGAACTTACATAGTCTCGACTATGGCATATATATAATTTATCGCTTATCATTTCACATTAATAGAATACACGACATAGCAAGGTCTTCAATAACTTTTTATTACTGCCGTGTTAGTCCCATAATGATTTTATATGTTAGAAATATCATTTATTTGCTTGGAACAAAAAACGGCTCCAAGTGTAAAAATTAACATGCCGGTCGGTATTGAACCGGTATCATGTGTACTGGCAGGCCGAGACAGCGCACTAGACCACTCGGCCACACAGCAATCAACGGACCAAAGTGAGAGAAAACTGTTAAAGCTAGTTACCCGAATTTCGCGTTTAGAGCTAGAAAAAACCTTTACAAAACCATTATACTTTTGGAAAGACGATTTGGATCACCCTTTATATCCTAGCCCATGCGTCTTCCTAAAATGTTCAACCACTGAAAAACCATAAAGATTGCTGCAGCAGTTGTTTAGTTTATTCAAAGATTACCCAGCAGCAGAGGAACGATTAACGTTTTAGGGTAAACCCAACGGTATTAGCGTACTGTCTGTAAAAGGTAACATGGGCCCAATCATGTGTCACTAAAAGTTTGCAAACAGCATTGATGAGTTACATAGAATAATAAAATTTTTTGCACAGCAAAACGCTATTTGATTAACCTCGTTTGCTCGCTCTTTGTCAAAAAATACATTTTAAATATATGCATAAGAACAAATGGTAACATTTATAAGTACAGCAAATTGTTTATTACCATTGTGTCATAATTTTAGCACAATATCGGGTACAATTATTGTTATCGAGTATAAAACCGAAACTACATATATATATTCATAATGTGCTCGTGTGAGCGTATTGAAATTAGCGCAGTCAAAATAAATGAAAAACTACAAACGTCCAATCGATCTAAATATTACAAACGGAGATTATATATGAGTTTTGAACTCGATAAATAAAGAGTGCAACTAGAGATTGGACAGGGTCAAACCAATGGCTGCCGCAGACCTCGTAAGTTAGACATCAAGATTGTGAATGCAGTGTTTTATTTCACTATTATCGATATTTTTGAACTCACTATGTAATCCAGTTCTACGTATCTTAAAAGCGAAGCTCAATTTCTACTTTATGTCATCGTGATAACACTGTGAGAAATACAGCTGTGCCTAAGGCCAGAAAAATACTGGGAATCACGTGTCTGAAAAGACCATACGAAGAAACAACGCCGTAAAGGAGGTTTGTTAAGTCGCTCAAAGAGATGGCAATTTGAATATTGTGAGGCGATGCTACCCGGGAAATAGGATAATTTACTTTAAAGCCAAAGCAAGTAAACATATATACTTAACCGTTGGACTATAATTAACGGTAATGTTATCAGGATCACAACATAAAATGTGCTGACTAAACTGCATCAGGCATGCAATACGGTTAGTTACACCAAGAGTGTGTAGAGGCCTGCCGCAGTCATAGTAAGACTGACTTTATCTGCCATCATTTTAAATCAAAAATTGAATGCTACATAAAGATAAGCCCAGAAAGCTAAAAACAATAAATTATTGTAAATGGAACAAAAACGTAAAAAAGATATCTGGCGTGTAGTAAAAGAATTGCAAATATACACAGTAAAGAAAGATGGTATATTATATACATTCAGAAATGATACAGCTCTAAGCCTCATAAGCCATTTTTAAACATTTATGCAACACCCATATAAAACACGATAGACATTGTAATGTCTTGCATTTGTACACGACGACTGCTGAGATGAAATCATTTTGCTCATTTATAACAACGTTTGTAAAATTTAGTGATTTTTCTCCGAATCTGTATAAACAGGAGCTTACTCTAGCCAAAAACCTGCTTTAGGGTTCTAGCAGATGTAATACCCTCAGCACCAACATCTCCCCCGAGCAAACGTGTTACTAATAACATATCCTGTGCTGTTTTTCTAGCATTGCTATAATCGCTAGTGCACCCACTCACAACGGATTCGGCATAGTAGCAAGTAGATTTTAATGCAAAAAGTATCTTGATTTGCGTTCAGATTTTTCATCGTAAAATTGGGAACTCCAAAAATTGAAGAGAAGCTGTTCAAAATTGGAACATACTCTGAAAAAATTTGACAACAATCATGAAATGGGAAAACATGGGTACGGGTAATAACACAACTTTAAAACCGGAACAATCCGTTTTCAATGTGGTTTTAATTTTTTGTTTTAAGAATTTTCCAATTCCGTTGCGATCCTTCCACATCAGAAAAAACAAAATGAATACAGTATAATATAAAGTCATATTAATCACCTTCGAAATTATAACTGGAGCTTAAGCCGTAACATATTGCACCAAAACCATCTATGTCTAATTGGTTTAGCACAGAAACCTTTAAAACCTCAATAGCTATAAAATGTTCAAAGTAAAAAATTTAACCCTCTCACAATTTTCAACTCATTCTTCTAAGATTTTAACATTAAAATTTCGAGATAGCATACAGGACGTTTCAACATATTACGTTCGTGGTTCTTTATGGCTATACACCTTCCCTAGTTAGCATTGCTAGAGAAAAACACATGACGTTTCATTCTACTGTATTGTACGAAATTGCCGAAGCTCTAATCCTATCTCGCTCCCCTGCATAGACGGTGTATATTATAAATACTTATTTAAAGACGTAGCCAAAGCGAATTTCCGACGGACAGAAGTTATTTTCTACACTTTAGTGCCGGCGTCAGACTCGCGTTCGCCATTGGAATAGTCTTGCGATTTCCATCCCACTTTGTGTTCGATTATACATTTGGTATCCCCATGATGAAGCTTCCACCAAAATATCACCATGAGAAAAACTAGGAAATACCGTATTCAACGTTGGAAAAGCCTGCATGTTATACCGCGCTTCTTACATACTATAGTCATTACTTCGATGACATTAACTAATCTGACCATTTTATTCGCGTTGACCTAAGCCGATCAAATTTCAATAACTCACTACTACAAAATCAACGTACAGATAACATCCCGTACAGTTAACTCATCGCCTGGTGAAAATGTTGAAATAGGAGTCTCAAAAATACGGAGCCGCATCGTACTTTATTCTAACGATGATCGAGCAGCAGTTATAACGTATCGGAAAGCGTCGTCATAGGCCACACGCAAACAGTTACAAAATTCCACAAGAATTTTAATATAAAGTGTAACGACAGCAATGTAATTTTAGTATAATTGCCAAATCGAATGAGCACAGTATATGTATGCCTCAAAAGTGAAATTAAAATAAATTTCCTGCAAACGCTGATTGTACTCTTAACTCTTCGCACATCAGCAGAGCTCAGCTGCCTTAAACTTGAGAAACCTATAGAGTGGCAATGTTGGTTCTACCTGCCTGAAGCCACGGAAACGGAGCGCCTCCATGTATTTAGTATAATTGCCAAATCGAATAAGCACAATATATGTATGCCTCAAAAGTGAAATTAAAATAAATTTCCTGCAAACGCGGATTGTACTCTTAACTCTTTGCATGTCAGCAGAGCTCAGCTGCCTTAAACTTGAGAAACCTATAGAGTGGCAATGTTTGTTCTACCTACCTGAAGCCACGGAAACGGAGCGCCTCCATGTGTTATCTCGCCATGAATTTTTCGGACTATGTTTGTGTACAAGCCAATAGCGGTGGACCTTCTGTGACCCACAAAGTTGTTGTGAATTGTCATTTAATCGAATTTTACGCAATAAGACGCATCAGCAGTCCAGTATTCGGAAAAATACGTTTTGCATAAGCGAATGTATGTACAATATAAATAGAATAAACGTACATACATGTATGTATATTATAATTTCGAAGTATAAACAAAATAAATTTACTACTATACGGTACGCACCACCGTGAACACAACAAGCATTAGTTTGGTGCAAAGTGTTGTATTACAAATAGGTAAATTTAACACTTTATGTTAAATAACCACCAGACAAATTTATTTATTACCGTTTAAGCGACAAATTTTAGTAATCTAATATCGGTTTAAGAAAGGTGCTCACGAAAGATCTTATAAGCAACAAATGTCAGTATGCCTCATAAAGCTGCCAGAAATATATTAGTACTAGCCTATTATTTAGATTCAATCTTGCCTGTGCCCCCCCTGTCTCAAGTGACATATCTGCTCGGCAATTGAGCTGGAAAAATCGGCGCAGCCTGAACCTACTCTGTAACCCACTTGTGGTAAAAACTGGAAAAATAATAATAGCATACAGTCTTTTGCATTTTTCTCATGAATACTTCAGAAGCTATCAACGATGTTCTCTGCGCCAATATCTTCAAGGAAGTGTATTTGACAAATCATATATCTTGATTCGATTCATACTTCATGTTTATCTGCTCTAACCGAAGTTATAAGCATGCTAAAACATTTCAGGTTCTCCGAATATACCATCAGACGCTGGGCTTTGTTCAAGCTATTTTCCGTGGGTATAACAAGAAAACTACTTGAACGAGCTTCATTCAAATTTAATTGAGTCGACGCAGCGTTTACATAGTATACCTTTATATATCACTTGTATGGACCTAAATCTATACGAGCAAAGTTTTGGACCGTTTACGCATTTGCAACACGGGCAGACCTAGTTCCGGGCTCATTCTCATTCACGACCCAGCGGACAAAGAATATTTAAAAATGTGGTACGTTCTAGTGGCCTATGTTGTAATCAGTGCAAACCCGGTCAACGCATTGAGAAGCGTAAAGCTTGCCCAACACAAGCTGACAAACTAAACAAGAGCTATCAAGTTCGCCGTCACTGTAGCTTGCACAGTTGTTTCTCTTTGTATATGTTATACAAATAGCATTATTAATGCGTGCTTGCATGGAATACATGTAACTGTGCTTTACAAGCTAATGCTATGTGTCATAGTATAAGCTTTACAACTGTCAAAATGAATATATCACCACCGTCCTAAAGGGCGGCGGCGAAAATACCCAAATCAAACAAAAATTAATAATCATAGCTGCTGCTAGTCGAAAATCACAATCACTTCTTCAACAACACTGCAACAACTATATAACATAAAAAATAAATAGCAGTGTAAAGCAACGACGAGCGGACGACAGAAATTAATATTGTGTAGTTTAGTCTCTTGAATATCACGAAAGGAATGGATTCCAATTAACAGCGCTGCTAGTTTGACTCTGAAACATTTTTAGAATATAATTGTTAAAAGTTATTATTTAGTAGTCAATATTAGTGAATCTGACCGTTAGCAAACTATTCTTACTTCTAATGACTGTGGTGAGATTTGGGACTGTCAGCTCTTGTGGATTTTTTACTTGTGGCATCCATAACACAAGCGCTCGATAGTCTCGCGATATACCACAAACGAACGCTTGAATCCTGTATTTGGGCTATTTAGTTTTAATACCGAAAACTGATTCAACTCCTTCACCTCTTAAAAGTGGGCCAAAGGGGTTCGGCTCGGGTTAAAAACGTGGTCCAACAAAACAAGTTTCGTCAATATCTCAATAACGCGTGGCGATATTTTAGTCTATAAAACTATACATAAAGCTTTTGCACAAGATTACCTTTGGACCCAAGCTTAGGGCCCAAAAGAATTTTAAGACGGCCAAGAAAGCTAAAATACACGAAAGTATAAAATATGAAAATATATGGACCATCTCTGGTCATATTGCAGAGCAGCGAGATAACCTCTATGAAGTTGCATGTGGCTCGTTATTGTGATGGTTACTTGTGTGCATAATACACTCATTTCAAAAAAACTTGCCATCGACGAGTCTCTAGTAATTATTACTATAATTGTTGCTGTTCCAATAAGAACATATTTATTTAATACCCATAAAGCCTGCGAGAGGGAAATACGTGGTAATTTAAAAATGCCAAAAATAGTAGTTAAAGGCATGGCCAAAATAGTAGTTGAAGGCATTGTCAAAAAATGTAGTTAAGCGATGGATATAAAATGTTTCAAAAGATTATTCGTTCGGTTCGTATTGCTTCATATAGGCCTTTTCCTTTATCACCTTCCAGCCCAAATTAATCAATGTTGAAGATACGGCAATAATTATGGTAAAAAAAATTGACTCAACTCGACGAGGCGGTTCAGAAAGTGTGGCTACTTCGGCTATATTTATGACAATTTTTTCCGATGTTTAGGTTTACGACGGAACGCCTTGGTACACATAATTTTCGCCAATTTTTTAGACCAATGCATAACGTAGTTTTGTATATCATTCGGAATGTATTACCGAGTTAAGTAGAATGGTGTAAAATAAGAGCTGAATCGATTCACGGGTTAACAATTAGGGGTAATGCTCAGTAATTACTATAACTGTACATAGCTTTGTAACCCATGACATGGATACGCTGATTTTTAACCATTCCGCAAGGCAATTCGACTGATAATAAATACTATACATTTCCCGAGCAAAATTTTTTCAAAACTTTTGGGAGCCAAGGCGGGACTATAACTTGTAGTCCAAAAAATCCTCATGAATATGGCCGCTAAGCCGACGGACCTCGCGCATCTATGGCCGAAATGGATATTGGCGAAAAATAATAGTCATAATTATGTTTCGCCGATTACTTCTAATTAAAAACACAAAACAAACGCAAGAAGTACAGGAACAATGATTTAGTTCTTTGATAATAAGAACAAGCTGTCGGGCAATTTAAACACTACCCTCGTCGAATATTCGAAAGATACAGAAAGTAACCACATGTATTTTGGTTGTCATGATGTTCATCAGTCACTGCTTTCCACAATATGGTTTTTGTGATTATTTTTCTCTAGTACGATTTTTGAAAATAATAATTTCGCTAGTAACTAACTAAAGTACTCGAGACATATTTTGCAACAAAATGCGCAATACCGCCGTCACGCTACATTGTGAAAAGAAGGTTGTAAAGCTTGATTATTCTTGGTCGATAAAATATACTCCGGAAAAATTTGATTTTAATTTAATCGACTTCTGAAAGCAGTGAGTGAAGTAGAGTATTTTATTGGCCTCATTTTATACAAAATCACATTCTCCAAGGCGCGCTGCTATTGTAATTATTCTAGCAGCAGGGTTGTGCTAAAACCTATTTTTGAAAGAACACGGAACCAAAGGTACATTATGTCTGCAACCGGTTGCGCAATAAGGGTGACATTTTCTCATTTTATAGAGCAATTTATATTCTATGTACTTGCATATTGTGAGTGCCTAAATGCACCACGAGCGGTTATTATCTTTTAAAATATTCAAGCAATAAGTTGATGTTCGGCTCATTTTGTAAATTAATGTTAAATATAACTGTGTACATCTCTCTAAATGACATATTCCCCACTCATAGGCCAACTTCTTGGCGATAAAGACACGCTACTAATTATCAAATCTAGCGCACAGTACAATTTTTAAGATTGATATATATATATATTTTGTAGCACCCCAACTATAGGAACACCCGACCAAAACCGAACCAAACAAAAATCTCAAATCCAAAAACTTTTTATAATAGTGTTGGTGGCGTAAAAGTGTCATGCACTAATATAATGAGACTAACTATTTTTAATTATTACAATAACAGCGAGGAACTTACAGTTTATATTTTTTACACGCTCACAGCTCCCAAAATTACAATAAGTATGCAACCCTGTTGCTTTAATATTTCCGATAAAACGGATTTCCATAAATATTTATGACATCTTCTAGCGTCACTACGCTCTACAAAAAGCTTAGTATGTTAACGATTTAAAAGATTCCGTTGTTGAAGCAACCAAAAATATAGTTAAAATATTCTGAAGTACACTATAATCTGGTAGAAATAAAGGCACGAATATGTAGATGGTTCTGGAAATCTTAGAACTCTGAGCCTAGGCACTGACTATAACAATGCGAGTGATGAGGAAACAAGGTGAACCTATTAAATATTGATTCACTTCAACATCTGTGACTGAAGCATGATTAATGCTCTTTCAGCTTCTCTGTGCTGGCACACAAAATTTAACAACAGGTACATACAGAAGGCATCTCAACCGATGCGGAAGCTTCTCATCAAGGCAAGAGACCACACTGCAGATCAAACCAAACGCCACTCGCACAATGACAATAATTAATTGAAACGCATAAATTTCTAGCCTCTCTACAGAACGAAAATAGCACAGGTGGCACCGCTTCAATGTGGAAATCAAAAACATATGCAGGGATTTCCCCACGTTAACTTAATTTAATTATCAAGGTGCTCATGGAGATGGAGATCTCCATGGAGATGGAGCGAAGTGGAGATCATTTATTTTCGCTGAGATCTCCACTCCACCGTGAAGATAATTTAACACAAACCGATGACGTAATCATAACCTCCGAGTTTAAGGTTATTGGATGTTTTGACGTTTACTTACACAACTGATACTGACAACGGCTAATCGCTAATGGCAAAAATTAAGATTGGGCGGAGATCTCCGTGGACACTGCAATCAGAAGTTATTGCATCTCACATACTGTACAACGCTACAGTTATCAATAAATAGAGGAGTTATAGCTGTCGATGTCCAGATTTGTCTCTGCTATGGTCAACAGCTTTAATTGTCGCTATTCATCTACCGTAGAATAGCGACACTTAAAGGTAAGCCAAACAGTTTTTGTATCTGGCTTTAGAAGAAGTGTATGACACAGAGATAATGTATCTGGTCAGACTATTTTGCATGAGAGCATTGTATCATGCATAAAAGCTAGAGAGGTCTTGTATCTAGCCCCAGTGCATTTCCAAGCGCTAAAGAGCTGTTGTATTTAGCAGGAAGCCTGGGGCCCGTGGCTGTCCTCTGCTCAGCTATCGGGCGCGGCCCCTATGGCAATGGGGTGTATAGTGGGCATGCCCCCCCCCGTGGACCACAGCAGAGACAAATCTGGACATCGACAGATATAACTCCTCTATTTATTGATAACTCTAGCGTTGTACAGTATATATGTGAGATGAAATAACTTCCGATTGCGGTGTCCACGGAGATCTCCACGAATGTTTCGTGAAAATGGAGTGAAGACTGTCATCTCCGTGCGTACCCTGTTAATTATCGTGCTTTTCGTTTTGCCCATTTGCTTAAAATTGTGTATTTCAGCTGACCGCACTTCATTTCACTATTGAATCTATCATAAGTAACCGAAATAATTTAACTAAAGTATTAAGTTTTGTGTCAATCGTGTTTGTTAGGAGGACTATTCTTGATGTTACTTCGAAATACCTGGGTTGAACGACCTGAGAGGACGCCAAAATTTACCTGAGGACATGAGCTGGGGGACTGCCAAAATCCTTGGAGAGGTCTAAAATCATAGGGGGCTGTAGCGAGGCCAGCACTAATACGTATTAATCATGGCAATAAAAATTCACACTACGCAGTTGCTTGTGAAACAACCGCCAAACATAAAACGTTGGACCAGATACTGAAGTAAAAACCAAGAATACACAACCTAACTTACTTCACCGAATGGATTATTTGCACTGGTCTGTTGCCGGCTAGTAGCTGAACCGGTAGCAGCTGCTTGAATTTGTGGAGGCGAGCCAAAACTCGTCGGAAATGTGGCAAAATTAGCCACAAACTGTTGATTCGAATGCTGTGATGAAGAAGTACCGACTGCGTGAGAGGTTGCTGCTGGGGTCAGAGATTGTTGTAGCTGTGGCCGGTTCGCACCGGATTGCAATTGTGCATTACTGCCAAGCGGCGCTGACGCCGACGAAGGGATAGCTGAAGAAAACGGTTCAACAACTGGAGCATGGGCAACTGATGAAGCTGGCCATTGCGGTTGAAAACCAGAAGAAATTCCAGTGGAAAACCCATTGCCGGCAGCCCCTGCAACTATAAAATGCTCAAAGTAACAAAATCATAGAATTACGTTTGCAAAACATCCAAACTATAAGTTGCTGCAACTTCAAACTATTACAACAAATGATCATAAACTACATAATTCATACTTGACGCGTTGAGATACTTTGATTTTTTAAATGAAGACTGCTCAAGAGATATGTACATGACTCAAGAGTATTCAAAATTTTTTCAATAAATAAGCGACAGTTGCTTTATTGATCGATAGACGTGGTAGCCTTGAAACAATGCTATCACAATATGTTTGCAGCTCCCGCGGGAACATTAAGTATACGAACTACAGGTATTTAAACGTTTTTTAAGTTTATGCATGCTTTCCCAACAATAGCGGCTCCTCTAAATTACCAAGATTATATCTCACGAACCTCCTATTGGGAACCGAAAAAGCCGAAAGATCCTTGTTCGGTTCCCCTAGGTTGTCTGGATATCCATTAGTTAAACTGGGAGGCCCTATAGTACTTCAAATGACAAAACATGCAACTGCCAATACCTAGTAAGGGAAAACTAGGAGTTTTAGCAGAGCGGAGAACAATAGAAGACGCTACGGAAAAACTCGCATGTTTTCCGTTGAATATACTCCATATTTCATGGATAACTTTAGTAATTAAAAGTTGTTTACCATCCATCGAATCTTTACGTTTTGGCAACGTTGGTAAAGTAGGATAATCCGACAGGTTTAACAAATTAGTAGCCTTAGCAATCTTTGTCATAGAATCACGACGTTCCAGTGATCTGGAAGGTCGTCCGTTATTATTAGTTGAACTAGAGGACGACATTATATTCAAACACACACACACACTAATGTCTGAATGCAATTGGGTTAAAACCAACTGTATACAATCAGTCTTATCTCTCAACAGATACACTTGAATAATGTTCATTGTTTAAACACCATATTGGGTAAAACCTTAGCTGTTGTTCAAATAATAGAACAACGGATTTTATTACCAAACCATCGTGCTCATATCCGGATGGTCAGTGTAACCTATTTTGGATTAGGCGTAAATACAGGAATGGCGAAATATTTTTGAGGTCGGGGAAACAAAGACCGGAGCCCTTCAATAATCAAAATATAACAAATAAAATAAAAATTTTTGTAATATTTCGTAGCAAGTCCAATTGGCGTAGGTGCGCCATCGGTGTCTTGTCCACTGCGGTGCCGACCAGGCTCTAGAAAACTGATATAATAGTCTAAATGATTACTGTAGTAAAGATCAGCAGCTTGTCTCATCGCCAAGTTGGCGAACTCTGAGTGATGAGCATGCGTGCCCGCGCGTTCGAATACAGGGTGCCCGTGCGTTCGTGAGAGGGAAATTCCCGGTTTTTACTGTCAATTTCCCGGTTTCCCCAATTAATTCAGTATAACTGACCAGCGTGTGAGATATGCAGTAATTATTACAAGACATCTTTAGAAATTGGCAGCTGAGAATTCTTTTTGTTACAATACATAATTTGCAAATTAGCACAGCGTTATCTCAATATAATGCTTGAGCCAAGTTGTTTGTTGACAGACTACTTATTCAAAAGCAGCATGACAAAGCTGTATCTCCCACATCAATAGTAAATGAATATTTCTAATAAATTATTTAACAACAGTGAATAGAGTAATTCTGCACTGTTTATGAGGTCATTTGTTTGCAATTATTTAAACTTTTCTCACTGAAAAGTATTAAATTTTTAAAAATTTTAGATTTCGAACCCCGCCACTTCGTCCTAAAGTTCAAGCGGAGGGCATTTCACAACGTCTGGCAAAATTTGGCGCAACCAGTTCCGCACCATGATGCCCCCAAGAAAAATTTACAGCGAATGGAGGAGCCAGCATAAATCTCTTCAGACCCCGTTAAAAGTTATAGCATGGACAAATTGGATCGAAAATAATAAATCAATCGTATTGGGTATACTTTATAACCAAGTTGATACGAGACACAAGTTGTAAGGTTAAAACACGCAATAACATGTCGAAATGTGGAAAATGTATATTTTTGGCAAAGGTTCGACAGGCCATATACGTGTAAGCATCAGCCCACAAAATAGTGTTGTTTAGCAAGGTTGTAGATGAGCTGGTGGTCGTCTCCGTTGTCCGATTCGAATCCTGTATCGCGAGACGCTCATACCAGTAGGAGGATTACAGCCCCTTGAGGCGTTGGACCCTATGTGACAGGTGGCCTGATCCTCATGGCCCCGAAGGCGCCACGCCATCGCAGGCAGACCAAGTATGGTAGATAGCATCCTTAATCATCGCGAAGAACCAATCTAGTATACATTATGGAAAAATTTAGGCAGTTCGTAACTTTTTGGGACAAAAAAGATACTTTGGAACAAGAAATGGCGGCATTATTGTAGGCAACTTCAGGAGAGGAGATGTGTCTAGTAATGCTAAAGCCCCAAAAAGGTCTATCTACCGATTAAGCCATGGTACCAAGACAAAGTTTGCCAGAAATGAAACTAACCGAACGACCGCTGCGAGGTCATGGCCTTATGAATTTTGCAAAATGTAAAAAATTTAATTTACTTGAACAGCTTTTAATCGATAACAGCTAAGAAGTTTTAATAGCGATCATTGAGGCTATTATAGCGAATTTAACAAACTTTACTTTCCCCAATTCATGAATACAGTCGAATTTTTAGCTGAGAGTTGAAGATATAAATACTGAATTTTTCAAAAATGTGTAAAACTTTTCACTGAATTAATGTTTTCCCGGTTTTCCTTTCAGTTTGAGCTAATTTTACCCGTTTTTTGGCCATTTTGGCCAAACTCTCGCATTTGATATACCCGATTATTGCGTGTTTAGGGACTCGCTATGTGCAACTATTTAGAAGATAAATAGCTCTACAAAATGACGCCAATAACAGCACATAGCTCAAACGATTATGGATATATTGTCGTTTTCGTGTATTTTGGGTCTCATAAGCCTCCTGATAAACCTATTTTGACCAAACACCGTTCTGTAAATAGACGACAGCAGCATAGTACGTGCAGCTATATAAAGGGTGAGTTATCCTACAAATTACCCACAACACCCACATAGCCCGATGAGTTGCATGAGTTGCGGAGCTACTGCAGTTTTCGTGGATTTTGGGCCTCATTGGCCAATTGAAACCCCCTTTTTTAACCGCCAACCCTGCAACGTAAATAAAGACAACAGCAGCACGCTATGTACCGCTACATAGAGCGTGAATAGATATACAATATCAGACGATATAGCTCGGCGGCCTTGAAGATATTTTTGTTTTCGTGTATTTCAGGTCCCATGGGCACATTGATGTCATTTTGACCCAGCCCTGCATCGTAAATAAAGAAAACAGCAGCGTAATATGTGCAGCTATAGAGAGTAAATTGCTGTACAACATGAGACCAACAAAATCTATATAACTCAAGCGGTTGCGGAGATATCATCCTTTTAGTGTACGCTGGTTCTCATGGGTCCATTTAAAACCCTTTTTGAACCAGATCCTGCATCCTAAAAGAGTCCATGTAGCAACGCATGGTACAAAGGTTTATAGAGCTTTTTTTCATACGAAATCTGTCTAATTCTGCTATGATATTTCTGCTAAATGTCGAGATACAATAATTCATAACGTGTTTTGTCGGACCTCATTTTGACCCGCCCCGAGCCAATTTGGCCCACATATACAACATGAAGGAGTTATAATCCGTTTTTTGTTTATCTAAAGGACAGAAATACAGATCTCAAGCTTTCAAACGAGCTATACGGCAAATGTCAATCAGCGCAACCGAAGTTGACTTATGCGTGTTACCAAAAATCCCAGAAACGACCACCATACAATTTATCACTTCAAGTGAGTATTCTGCGATACGCTCGTTCCACTCGCTACACCCAGAATTCAATAATGCTATTTTATTAATTGGGGAAAATAAAAGGTAACACACATTATAACATAATAATTGTATATCGACGTTAAGTTTTGAAGCCAGAAAAAACAACTAATGATGATTCGATTGGGAACAATTAATAGAACCACCGATCAAAATACAAGCGAAGAAATTTAAACTTAAGTAATGTAGACTTTTCACATGGCGAAAAATGTAGAGATTTCTATGGAAGCCATGTTCTTTTCCACTACAAATTCTCGACTGGGAATGCTGAAATTTCACAATTCTTCACACATGTTTCACTTGTTTTGCGAATCTATTTCGGGAAGTGATAATGTTACTAAATCCGCTAACAAAACACTGGCCTTTCCCATTTTATATTTTCGATTATTCTAGAAAACCCGAATCAACATCAAAGATAGAGATTTTCAAGAGCAGACTGGGGCGAACATGAGGTATTTTCGCGAGAGGAGCATGGTACGACGTCATGCCACTACCGCCGATAACGGAGATATCGCAGAATTATAACTATACCTTGACCAAATACTGCGCCGATCGAACTATCTTGCTGCTGCGATAAACCACCAGTACTCGAATTTAACAAGTTTGGGTGAGACTGATGTTGTTGCTGGGAAACCGCCGAATGCCAGGTCGTGTTGCTGACTGCAGATGCCACAACAGAGCTGCCAATAGCTGGGTTAGACGATGCGAAATCATTGTTAGAACCGCTCCAAGATACTGCTGCTCCCACAATGCTACCGCCGGAAAACGGGTTTTTTCCACCTAAAAGACATATCTCAGTTTACGTTTATGTTGCAACGAAGATGATAAGGTCATAACACCAGCCGTTATTTTGTGAAAACAGCGACGACCTGTGTTTCTTACAAAAACACATATTACTCTATTTACTTTCACATTTCACAGTGGTTGCAAAAAGATAACCAAATTTATCAAAGCAAAGCGTCGGAAATAGATGAGCACAAACGACTAAAATCTGATGCCGTTCTACAGCAAGTCTGTCTCGTTAAAAATAATGATATTACAAACAATTAGCAATAACAACAAAACGTGAGGAAATGGTGCAAAACATGCTTTTGAAGAGGCGAAGAAAACCCCAACGTAATACTGTATATCCTCGTAACGTGCACTAGCGATGAACAGTAGAGCATAAACGTCGACACAGTTGACCCTTTCATCCCCAACACTGTCGATTATCGTGGATGCATCTTGCGACGCGTTATGTTAGCTGAGTTTATATCGCAGTGTATGGTTGCACGTGTCTTGTTATTCGCACGCTTTGCGAGGTTCTTCAAGGAACGGAACAGCAAATTTCACATAACTTGATGCTTTGCGCACGCTTCTTGCGCCCGTAGAGCCCGGGTTACGACGTGGCGCCGGCTTGAATTTGTCAAATATTGCAGGATACACAAACTACATAATTCTGGCTTTCAAGATTTAATCAAAAATTAGTCAATCGCTTGATTAACTCTCTCACACAACTATGTCAATTACTATCGAACCATTATGTTAGGTGAGTATATTGCGCAACGTATGGTTTCAAGTGTGTAGTTATTAGCTCGGTTCGCGAGGTTCCTTTAGAAACCGATCATCAGCTCCTTTATAGCTCAACGGTTTGCATACGTCTCTTGCACCAGTACAGCTTGGGTCAGTTCGTGGTGCCGACTAGAGTTTGTCAAAATATTGTACGATACACAAACTAATTTGGACTTTAAAGGGTTAATCTCTATTGAATCCACATTCCTCAGTATTAATCTAATGACCACGCGTTTTAAAAATGATTAGGCACAGCATGAAATTATTTATGCTAGACATTTTTTAATGGTGTGAGGCTAGCACAAAATTCGATCACCTAAACAATTTGAGCTTGTTAGAACATTTATTGCCTGAGAAACTTATTTCCCGACTACCTTGACGAATCTTCGCCGTCTCTTTCACTTATTTTCGCTGCTTTTCTTGAGCAGCTTGAAATTGCCTTAAATCTGGGAAATGTCACAAGTAGAAAATTAACTAACTAAACATTTCCCGCTATCCTGACGAACGAATTTTCTTCAAATTATGTTACGCGATTCGGACGACTTTACGCCCGGGCAATACAACAGCGAAGACAATCAAGCCATGTTATATAGGTTGGAATTTCCTAGATTGTGGCAACAATTTTTCAACTTTGTAGCCGTCAAATATTACCTTCGCACGAGTTTTCTTACGAGAATCAAATGCATTCACTTCAAATTCTATATTGTCTCTATTTGTTGCCACACGGTAAAAGTTTGTCTTTCCTATTTTGAACTGTTTTTGGATTTCATATGATGCTCGCCGTACACCTAACACGTACTAAAAAGAGAGCCGCATATGGAATTTAGCCGCAACTTAAATGAAGTTACATAAAGTTCAAAATACTCTCGACGAGGTTACAGATTTTTTTCAATTTAGTAGAATGATTTCGGTATATCGTCAGTGCGCTGAATATATCAAAACTACGTGGGTCCACCTGATTTCCATACCCATATCATGAGTCACACAAAACAAAAAGCCCATACATAAAAACATATATACATTCAGTATCATTGTTAAAAAAATTTTTTGTTTTGACGTATTCGAAGTCATGGCCATTAAGACAGAATATATGTTCATAGTGATTGTCAAAATCACTTTTCGCATGATTTGACATTCTTGATCAACACCAACAATTCCCGATAAATTAAACAGTAGGATGAATAATTTAATAGTGTTGTTCTTCCATGTTCCTAGACAAAGTAGTTTGAAGCACGCTATATCCACAAAAATACATTTTGATCTGAAAATAAGTTTACTATAAACCACGTTCCGCTTTTAATTTGCTTCTTGAGGAGTGCTAATAACGGAAATATTGTATATATTTCTGAACGTCATTATAATTAATTTCCACAAAACGAAAATACACGACATACATACTAAACTGACACAAAAACACCGTACGACAAGGAGCACCACACGACATTACAATAGTTAGGACACATCTACCAACCGGTAAGGCCCGCCGTAGCTCTTCTACTCAATGGAATACCAACATCTGACCCACCGTTTTCGAAAGCGACCCATCGGCTTGGGACAGTAGTGTTTGCTCTGCCTTGCCCCGAATCGCTAAAAGTAGTTCGGGCTGACATTGTGCCTTCAGTATCCAACAAACACTCATTTATAGGCTGAGAATGACAAATCGACAGCAGAGATTGCTGCCGTATATGATTTACTTGGTCTAACCGAGGCTGGGCATCAACAAAATTGCCGATTGGTGATAGTTCTTGGAAATAATTTCCGTGTTGACCGCAAATCGTTTGTCTGCTAATATCGCGACTACCAATGTTAGTTGCACAACGATCATGGTTATTGTTAATGTGATACAACTGTTGTAGTTGTAATTTCCGTAATCCGGAATCAGCTATCTGTTGCTGTAATTCGGGCATCCAGTCGCTAGAAGACAGACGTGAGTTAAGTCTTGCGCTACTGGTAGCAACGTCAGATGTCACTGTCGGAGATAAGGAAGTTGTAGCAAATGTCTTGCTCGTAGACATAGCGTTTGAGGTATCGGCGCACCACGATATTGCCTCATTTAATGATCGACTTTTCGGAACGCCTGCAACACTTTGCTGTTCATTTGAAGGAGCATAGCTACTACCTGGATGTAGCTTCAAGTTCCAGAATTCTCGGCTAAGGAACGAATTGGCACCGGCGGTGGCGGCGCAACTTACTAATGTTGGTGAGAAGTACGAGCTACCACCCTCTGTGTAAACTACAGCTCCTACATCGGTAGTAACAACGTTATTCATAGGAAGATAAGAATCCGCCGAAGATAGCCCAAAATAGCAACTGGTATTGAAAATCTTATTGTGCGCAGCGTTATACGATGGTACGCCGACGGGAACTGGAAGTTGTGTCACTGCGGCACTATTACAAGCGTGTTGTAGTGACGGATAAAGGTAATCTGTTTATGTGCAAAAAACAATGAACATAATGTGATTACACAAAGAAACGTCTGTGAATATATAACGATAACGCTACAAAAATAGAACAAACGCGTTAGTCATGTTCTCAATATTTCCAAGCCAAGCGAATCAAATTGAGTGGGCAGTCACACGTTATGTTTTATGCATTAATACCCAGTCAACACGGACAAGTTTTGAACTCAATGGATGTATTTTTGGTGTAAAAGCTATTTTGCTGGTAACTATAAGTGCTGTGCTGATACCGCTGGGTTTAGGGTTTTTTCAAAATGGACGCTGAGCCTAGGCTGTGTCTGAATGCGATTTCACTGAGTCTGATTAGATATTTTTGGCCAGTCGCAGCGAAAATGGATGTATATACACAGAATGTAGCACTAATAACCACACATTTACAATGTATATGACTCTCCAATGAGGTTCCACCCCCCACCAATCCCCTTTCCATGGTGAAAAATTTTAGCAACGACCAGAGTCAAATTTGAAGAATTTACTTTGTCAAAAATGTTAAATTTTGTCTAAATGTAAGGCTATAAACAAAAATTTGCCATCGAATCATAGTTTACGCACTATCACTGTATACGTACCGGCACAAACGAAAGCTTGGCTAAAGTCAATTATTGTTTACTTAGGCTAGACAACATTTTTTGTTCACTTGTAAGATTTTTGAGCTTTCTTGTTTCATATTTTTGGCAAATATAAAAATTGGTTTGAAGAACGCAGTAGCCCAATTCCACATCACAAATACAGCCTGACTAGTAAGTGTTTAAAATGATTATTATTATCGGGAGTAGGAGCCAGACGAGTGCAAACAGTAATAGCGCTGCATGCAGGAAGAATCTGGGACACCACAGACCTGGTCGATGTCGCGCAAAAACAAAACTCGGCGAGTCTCAGAGTAAAATAATTTTGAAGCCAAAACCCTCGGATGGCTTCTTACAGTTACACTAACATCTTTCAAACTTTTTGAAATGGTGCAAAATAATAGCCTTAAAGGCTGTTATAGCTCCATGAATTCTTTTAGCCATACTTTTACTAGCATTAAGAAGAAGACCAGTAAAACGATAGCTGCAGTATTCCAGGACATTTCGTGTAGCTGTTGCAAAATTTCATGTTCGGAGCCGTATTGTGTACAAAACTGGATAACCCTGCATAAATATATCAGGAGCGTAGGAGGAATTTTTCTGAAAATTATCGACTGTCAAATGTTAGAATAAGATGCTACTTCCGCTCCTGTCTAACTAGGTTGTGCTGAACCTCATAGCTAACGTAATGACTTACGCGCTATTAGTTTTTTAGCCTTGCCAGGTTATAGTTTGTAAAAACAAAATTTGCGTAGACTCTTGAATTTAAAGTAGGGCGGCTGTTTTTTTTGCGCCAAGGTCACATGCACTGTACAAATTTGAGCTATAAGCTCAATTACTACATAGTTGCAGAGTATAATACCAAAATGCGTGCTCATACCATCGACAGTTGGAGATATAATAGGCAAAACATTATATTGAAGACAGGCCTGAGCAGGTGGAGCCATATGCAACACATTACATAGTTGGACAGGAATATCCTTAAACGTAACCCTTAAAAACTCGCCAAATCCCTCAATCGGGTCAACATTAACAGATGAACCAAAATTTCGATGTTATAATGTTCCAAACACTAACTATTTAATTAGTTTTATTAATGTCTTTTATAACATGAAATTTTAAGTTTAGGATTTTGAACTTATTTGGTGTATCTCATATTGTGTTATCCTTATGATCCCTAGGTGATGCCTACTTTTGCCTGCACACATAACAGCATCAGGGAATGTTAAAGTTGACCAATTACACAATTAAAACCTTTTTACCGAATTAATGTATAATATTTAACTAGAGTGAACCCATTGGTAATAATTTTATAGTCCAAATGTCTCTTGCACAAGACACCGTAGAAAAAATCAAGTTGAAACGTTTAAACATATTCACGAAGGAAAAGCAAATAAAATTATATATCAAAACGGTGAATAGATAAAAGCATCAAAACCGCAATCATACCCCGTGGTAAAAATTATTGTAATCAGTTACCAAAATATGTACGCACAGTACCTTATTAAAATTGAGCTAGCGCAGCAAGTGAAGTTTTCACAAATAAGGGTTGGGATGGCGCTCAAGTTTTCACCACACATTTTTTACTTGACACGTAAAAGAATTTAATAATAAATTTCGCTCAAAGCATTCTGTTTGCGATTCTAATCGATTTCCAGCCCAAATTCACATAAAATAAATTGTAATTGACATGGAAAATTTGTGATGTTCGCCATTTGCGATCGAACGATATTGATCAGAAGTGTCTGAACAAAAAATGGTAGCTGCACATTCTCCTGGCCATACGACCTAGATAGCTGTAAACCAGTTTCTTAAATACCCCAAAAATTGCTATTTTCAAAATATTGAAAAAAATCGAAATTCTTATTGAAGAACAATACATTATTAAACACATTAAACATGTTATTTCATCGTTTTAAACCTATGTACGTATTTATTTATTTAAAATTAAATTTATGTATTCTATTATTTAAAACTATGATAAGCCCTATGAGATGCTATGGTAGGTAAATAATTTTGATAAAATTTCGTACTGGTTCAAAGTTGTTAAATTTCTACATTGTATGGGCTCTCCATTCGCTGAAAATTTTGCCAGGTGAGCATGAACAAGTGGACTCCCCTGGTTCCGAACCGGATGGCGCCCGATTTTGTCAGGTGACATATTGCCAAGAGAAAAACGGTTAAAAATCGTGTCCAAAATACTGTTAAAAGGCTTTTGATGAAGAGAAAAAGCTGTTTTGAAACACATTTTGACTATATTTGGGAAACTTTTGGCTTCAGGCAGAAATTATAGTACAAATTATGATCAAATGTTACGTATTTTCCACTGATTGGAAAGAAAAAATTTTCGAAGAGGTGGCGAACTGGGGGAGCACAAAATTTTGCCAGGGTGCATGAACCGGGGGGCACCTGTTCTGAACCAGGGGGAACCGAAAAATGCCAGTTCCGCGTAGAATAAGACAATACCATAGGCGCTCATAGAGGGCGGCGCACACTGGATGCCCCTAAATGTCGGACTCTCTACGCCATATTTTCCCCACCCCCAACCCTCACGCCACGGATCCCCTGCCGTCCCCAAGGTTCGCGGAAAGTTATAGGAATGACGAGCAAAATTACAAAAATTTTAAGGGAAAATTGGGGAGCATGGTCAAAATTTTTAATTACTACTTAGACTACCCCCGCCACACACCGGCCAAAACGATCAACACAAAAGCTGACGGATCGTGGACACATAGCCTATCGCTCTTCAGAGCTGCTGAATGCGATGAAAGTAACTGTATTTGCGCCCTAGGTACCTACAACATTAAAAATAACTCTTAAACTTATAACTTTTCCTTGAAAGTTGATTTATAAATTTCAAATTATTTCCATTTTTTTACTATTGCACGAAGAAATAAAGGTTTTATGGTTTCATTTTTTGTTACTGCTGGTAAATGTTGTAACGTTGCTCTTAAATTAACGTTGGTGAGTCAATGTCTTTCAGGAACTTTGGCTTGAAGCTCAGATTTGGAACCTATAAAAAGTTACAGACTAACCGCAAAGACCACCGTTCCCATCATGGCGAGAGCTACTAGTTATCACTAACGTTAAGCTGCGGTACACTTAAATATCCAGGAGTAGTCAAAAATATATAGGGACCCCGCGCTACTACAACCTCCTAGACATTTCTTATCGTTATGTACAAAAACACCAGAGAAGCTTTTGTGTCTTAGCTATTGGGTAATATTACAGAAACGTATCGTATAACTATTTTTGTAGCCACCCGGGCATCGAACACGGGGGGACATCCCCGTATTTGATCGCACCCGGTTCAGGTATTGACTCAATTTTTAAACCCTAAAAATGGTTCTAAAATTAAATAAATGCTGCAATAAATAAATGTTGCGAATATAGTTGAATTTAAGGTTGGTGCCGAAACACATCAAAATTTGAGCAAAAATAATCACAGTATGAAGGAATTAGGATTAGGCTAAATCATCTGAATGTGGAAGAGGGCGCAAACCATATTTCTCGATCCCCGAATCCAGGCAGCCGCTCCCCATAGTTGGCCTGCCCTGGTTAGTCCTCCAATAATTTTGATCCGGTGGAGAAGCCCGGCCTCTTAAGTATTTGGATAAAATAGAAAAATAAAAATTCTCGGCAGGTAAATAATACCACTAGTACATAAACACAATTAGAGTTTGTGATTGTGAAGAACAAAGTAACAATATTTAGGTCAAAACCGATGCATATAAGTAGTCTTCGTGATAATGGTTTGCGATGTGAAAAATGCATGGGAAAACAAGATAGTAGTAATAAAAAATCAAACAATTTTGATGAATTCGGCTTGAACAGGGAATCCTGTTGGAAACCAAAAAATATATTAAACGCGAGAATGTATACAGTGAACCAGAAAATTGTTATACGTTTTATGAATACAAATAGTTATTAACTATTATCTCGCATGCGAGAGTGAAACGGAGCGAGCGTGGTTTCATTTATACCAAACTACCAAAAACCGACTATATTCTGAAAATCTGGTTCACTGACTCTAAACAAAATGAAAGTATCTTGAAAGGCATGAGATGCTCGTGCTGGACGTAGATAACCAAACCATCGTGTTCAGCCTACCAAAAACCTCTATTACATAGAAATTCTTGATGTCGTGTACGCAATACATAACCAAGAAACTGAAGTCAGTTCTCACCCTAACTAAGCCCATTGAAAAGGCATGAAATATGCACACAAAACTTTAGATAACCAAATGATTGTATTAAGCCTTCAAAAAAACCATTCTTGATGTTCTGCACGCAATACATAACCATACAAATGAAAAACACACTTTGAAAATCGGGTTAGTCGACTGAAATACCCTTGAAACTCCATGAAATAAGTATAATATTGTCAAGTTCGGCCCCAGATAGCAAAACCAACGTATCTAGCGCGCTTGAAAAGCTAATGGACACGTAACAAAGTAAAATGTAAAAAAACGCAGCACGCCGAAAATTGAGAATCACATTTCTGGCAACGGGTCAACGAACCATATTCGGCCACATAGCAGCCCCTAAGTGGAAACTAAGCTCGCACAGTTTCAGTTACGTATAGTTAATGCAATGGACATATACTATCCTTGTCCCCTCGTAATTTGCTATGCAGCGTATAGTTATATGGACAGACATAAAAGCAAATCCTCCATGAAAAATTCACCAATAGTAGTTGAACAGCTATAATTTCGACGCAAAATATTTATTTTTAATTGTATTAGTAATCGTATAATAACGCGTTCATATAAAAATCTTTAACGATAATACATTTATGTAGTAAACTTGTATTATGTTTTTTAGTATTATGGATAAGCTCGGATAAAATTCCATCCATAAAGTATTTATAAGGCAAATTTTAAGGTTAGCTCGAAAAAGAATGGTACTGAAGACAAATGCATATTCATTACGGCACAACACAGGGGTGTCTACAGTTAATTACACTATTCTTTGTAAACGGTTTCCTTTCCACAGCGTTAGAATTCGTCGTAAAGCATACTCATGTAAAGTGAATAATTATTACTAAAACATTTTAAACACAATACAGCGCTTACCTGAACTACCGCCTAGTCCAACAGTACTGTTTGATCCCAACAAACCTGAAGTTCCACAGGGATGCGCATGGTTCCGGCCGCTGTTGCCCGATGATGAAAGACCACCAACAAACGACGTTGGCGTACTAAATGTCTGAGATTGATGTAAAGAATGACCGGCGTTCGGGGGCTGTGGCGGTAACTGTTTAATTTGAACTGAACTTGAGTTAGTACTACTATAATTGCTGCTACTATGAAAAACTTGATCGTGGTCTTGAGAGGCTCCGAATGCGCCAGCGTTGTTGCTGTTGCTGGAATGAAATAGTGAGTCCAACTCGGCAAGCGCAGAATATTTATCGCCGCCACAAGCGGTTGCTGTTGTTGAGCCGAACGCATCACCTAACGACGATGATGAAGGACTAAAAAGTAAAGAGATAAAACTGAATTATATTGGTAACTTGTCCTATCGCCAAGGTGATGAATTCTGAGTACTGAATATGTAATTTAGAGAGATATAGACATCTACACTGAGCATCACCTTACAAAATGAGCCGAATATCATCCGTGTTGCTTGAATAATTGAGGAGATATACACAGTTATTTCGTATTTAGGACCTCATAAAGGATAAATACAAAACGAGAACAGTTACGGTCATATAAAGCTAGAACCGCTGCGAAGATACTGCTGTTGTGAAGCTTGGGAGCCCACTCAAAAACCGTTTTGTCTCAATGGTGCAACGTAAATAATGACAATTGCAGCATTCGTTTTGATCAAATCATGGAAGGCACATAATGATGATTGTAGTATGGGATTTGGCGCTATGTAGATGATGAATTGTTGTAGTATGAAGACCGAGAGGATTCGGAGATATAGACATTTCGTGTATATTGGGTCTCATGGGCTGAATTAAATACCGCGTT